>JAWWMW010000510.1:100913-112387 GCA_035048345.1 Echeveria elegans
TTACAATAGAATTTGAACGTCTACAACTTATGTTTGTATTTGTTGCAAATAAAAGCTCTTTTTAGGGATGAATGAAAACGATGCATGTTTAACTATTTAGAGTACTCGTTGTGAGATTGAATGTTGCTCCACTGCAGTGGCGGAGGAAGAGGTTCGAAGAAAGGTGCTTGGTTTTAGCCATCTTCTGAACGTTTCTGATTCGGATGTGGTTGCGGATCTGAGTGTTGATTGGATTTGGAAATTTGGAATAACTGGCTACTGTTCCACGCTACTCGTGAACCCAGTTACAATTTCTTCCATCGTCTGCGAGTGAGGGGTTTTATTTCTCTCCTTGGCTGCGAGTGAGATGTTTTATTTCTCTCCTCGCCTACGAGTGAGATGTTTTATTTCTTTCCTCGCCTACGAGTGAGAGGTGTTATTTCTCTCCTCTCCTGCGAGTGAGAGGTGGTTTCTTATTTAGTTGTATTAGTCATGGATAGCGATTGATGGTCACTTTTCCAATTGTAATAATTCAATCATGCATCTTGTATTCCGGGCGATAATCCCGTACTGTATACTTTAATGTATACATTGATTTTCTATTTGAAAAATTATAATAAAATAAAAATTAGACTTAACAACGCAACATGTACTTGATAGAGGTTTATTTGAGTGCATCACATTAATTTGATGCATTCATTTACCACCATTTGTACCTACATCCACAGATAAGACATAAGAGTATGATATGTCTGGGAAGGATACAAATGTGGAAGTATGATGTCTTGCAATTTGCAAATCATGTGAATCCATTAAATGATGTGAAACATTTTCATTCTTTGATGAATTTTCACCTATGAGTGCACTTGAGTAATTGCCGTACTGATTAATGATTATGTTTATCTTGTACTACTTCATAGCGAAATGCGGTGCAAAGAAAAGCCAGCTTCGGAAGGCCTTGGGTAAACTAAGTAAACAACTTCTTGACCAGAAAGCCACCCTCAAGTACTACCAAAGCATACCCAAGGGATTTAGAAACTCAAAAATGTCATCGCCTTGCATCCGTAGATAAATGATGACCGCTGCTATACGGATTCCTGATTATGCCAGTCAAAACGACATATGTGCATCAAAATAAACCTGGGAAACAATCTCATTGACAATAAATAAAAAACTTTAAAATAAAAACTAACAAAGAAGGTAGTCAGAATTCAAAATGCAGGCCTGTGAAAGTACCGACGTGTACATATTTCTCTGTGGCAGGATGTACAGTTAACTGAATCATGATTAGCTCTTTCCTAACTTAGCAGGTTATGGTAAAAGTAAAACACTATCAAAATGAGAGTTTATTCTAGTCGAGAGAAAAAAGGAAACTGAAGCAATATCAGAACCGTATTATTGTAGCTATCAAATTAAGTAAATGTCCCAGGGCGCACAAAGATGTTTTATTTGTGTTGTAAGAACATAGTGTACTGTTGGATGGGGGACCAAGCGATCAGTCAAACCCAAGTCACACTTCTATTTGCATTTTGGGTTCCATAAAACATAATAAGAAGTGTTGGAATGTAGTGTTCATCTGGGTAGCAGACAAGTTTGCAATACTTTATGAAGACATCGAGGTAGAGGTACCTATTCATTTCAAATCATTGGGAACCCTTTGCGCCACTGGCGAAGGTGAATGTCAGAAAACATTTTGCGGTTATACGACCTCGTCCATATCGGGTGGGTTCATCGTACGAATCAGCAAAACTATTTTTGGAATGGATAAGATACTCGTAAACTGTAGGAAAATTCTGGACATGAATGCAGCTCTCAGAGAGTATGACAAGACGCTCATTTGAAAAATCCAGCTAGGCGTCAGCGAGAAGCCTCTTCTCCGCGTCAGTTAATGAAGTGTCCCCCCACTCCAAATTCTGAAAAAGCATAAACAAATCTGTAAGAAACACTAATAAGAGGAAATAGTTTGTGTAGACCAAGAAATTCATAAACTAGAACATGAAAGTGGCAAAGAGAAGCAACAAAATAACATAAGAAATGATTTGAAGCATCTATTTCCCGCATTCCCGTCAGGACGACTGATGGACAATTAGTATTTAAATAAATAGTTAATTTCCAGCAAGCAAGCAAATAAGTAATATATTATTATTTAAGAAGAAGGTGTCTAAGAATAATACAACAAACACATTTGATCAAAGACCAGTGACAAACTGGGTTGCTGGTCTTCATACTATTTCCCAAAAACGTAAAACATATGCTGCAAAACTAATTCATGGTTAATGTATACAATCTGAATGAAGAGCGGCATTGTGATTGTATGGGTCATGATCATGCAGTTGATTCCTTCAGGTACGCAATAAGGTCCGCACGATCTTGTGGTTTCTTCAATCCAGGGAAAACCATCTTCGTTCCAGGAATGTACTGCAGGCACCATATATAGAACCAAAAGCTTTCTGGTGAGAACCTTATAATGGAGGTCAGACATTGCCAAGTAAATAGAATTGAAAAGAGGTTGAAACTTCAAACTAATATGGTAACAGCTAAATAGTGTTTTAAATCTCAAGTCCTGTCAATATCTCCATTTATAACATGTAGTAGTAATAAGAATTAATTGCAATAATTAATTAACAACTGAGCTCCATCAGCTCAAGACAGATTTTGGTGGCTGCATTAATCAATATAAGAGAAGAAGTTTCTTGTATTTGAGGAGCTTTATTATGAGAGTAAAATGATATTGGATATACATGTACTTAAAGTAAGCTTGTGGAAACAAGTGCAATGAGAGTACCTTCTTGGGATTAAGCAAATAATCATAAAGAGTGTTCTCAGTCCATATAACAGCCATGTTCTTGTTAGCAGCAGAGTATGAGTACCCAGGCATTGTACCAGATTGTCTCCCAAAGAGACCGTTCAAATTAGGTCCTGTAGGGAAAATGATGAGATAATGATACCCAATCAACTCCAGTACTTACTAATGCAGATGGATGACCACTGATGCCAATTGTGGTCTAGCATTCTGATTAACAGCATCTCAACTAATTTATACTTGTGTTGCTTATCATTATTTATATGGGAAGAATTTACTGAAATTAATAACAAATAAAATATGTCTGAAAGAGCGCTCGCATTCAAGTCGCCCAGGAATTACGGAAGCGACCTTGCTTGTGGCCGGCGCCTTTGTCGACGGTGTGGCACTGAGCACATTTAGTGCGGAAGATTTTCTCTCCAGACTTAGCATCGCCAGGAGGGGCTTGGTCGAAGCTGGCCATCGAAGCTGATGTCAATCAATCAATTAATTAATTAACTATCCAATATAAGAAGAGAATGATAAGAAGGAAGATGGAAGATCCAGAAGCCACTCTTCCATTCTACGGGTTTCACTACTCTTCTTAAGCTCTTTAATTCCCTCCCATTCTCTGATCACCGGCCACGTGTCAATAACTTTCGGGAGATACTGAAATCGGCACGGCCCTATATTATATTAATTTCATTATCCACAATTATTTTGTTGAAAAAGCACTCCATATTATGCATTTTTTTCACTATCAAAAAGTAGTAAAATGGATGTTTCTAAACCCTAATACATCTCTTTAATGCAAAAAAAAAAAAAAAAATCATACATCTGCGCCGTATTTTTTTACATATTTTTTCCATCATCATCCCATAATAAAGATTTAAAAAAAGCATCACATCCTCGAAAGAAAATCTAGCATAAGCTACGAGACTCATATTCATTACAATTCTCCAATCAAAACTTGACAGTACTTTTATCAACAACTGAATTTAATTTTGATTATACTTCAAAAATAAAAAGATAATAAATTACAAAAAAAAAATCTTATTTTTTTTACTATCTATAAATAGAGATTCCTCCCTCCACTTTCCATACAAATCTCAAAACACCCAGAAGTCAATAGAGAATCATATACTTCATATAATGATTCAATGGAATTCATTGAAGATCAATCTCAAGTTAGGGAAAGTGAAGCACTTCAACAAATGAAGAGGCATCGTTCGAATATTCCGCCGAATGTCCATTCGATTTGACTAAATATTTGCTTAGAACGGGTGCATTACGTGATAGAGTAAGGCCCACTTTATAAAGTGGATTTGAGTGTAAATTTGAATTTTATTTCACGTTTGTTTTAATTAATTATGTATTAGAAATTAAACTCAGATCTCATTTCAAAATTAATCTCAATACACAATACTCAATACACGATACTGTTTATAAACTTTTAATTTAATAACCAAAATGTTCAAACAAAAATATCAACAAATCCACGTCCACCATCGTGTCGACAACCGCAGACCACCTCCCGATCACCGCCGACGTCCAGAGGTGACAAAAGTGATAACAGTGATCACGGTGGAAACACATGTTAGATTAAATCATAGACAATGATAAAAGTGATTAGATGAGAGAGAAAATAGACGAGTGAAAGAGGTATGATAACGAATGATGCTCTAAACAAATGAATTTTTTGCGCCACGGCGTCATAGGGGTTTCACAAATTTGAGCGACAATGACATTTGAGATGATGCAACACTTACGAGTGTTCATTTGCATTTTATGAATTACAAAAGGACGTGTTCGTCCTTATAACGGTGATGATTCGGAAATATGTATTTTTTATTTTGATATTATTATTTGATTTCTCTCAAAAAAATTTAACATTTTTCGCTCCAATTCTTCGATTCTTCAGTCAGTCTCTTTAATGCTCTGTTTTTCAAAAGTTTGGAAAGAATGAATTGTAATGACAAATGATGTTGTATTTTATTATATATATAGATATTACTAAAATAAATATATTTTACATTATTTCTTTAGGCTCCGTTTGATTGTGAGAAAAAAGTAAGGAAATTTTTTTTAAAGAAAAATGATTTTCTAATGAGAAAGTTGTAAGGAAAATTTAATCTCAATTTGCCTATTTTTACAGTTTTTTCCGTTATAACCAAACACATAATTTCATTTTTACTTAAAATTTTCTTTTTCTCTTCTTTTTCCTCGCAACCAAACGGAGGGTTAGAGATGGATGAAGAAGAATTTATTAAATCAAATATTGAAGCAAAGCCATCACCAAACGAACCAATCTCAAACCAGCCGATCAGGAAGGAAAAGGAATCTCATTAGTCAAGTTCGCCCAACAAACCAAGTCTTTTGTGCATCGTGCTTTGCTGCTCGTTTGATTGTGTTCCTCGACCCGATGTTGAGTTTTTTTTTATGTCGTTAATCAATTACTGTACTAGGCAATAGGACAACAACACCGAAGCGTAGAAAAGGCAGCAGCAAGTTTCATTTCATTCGACTATCGATTTTCAATTTGTTGATCTTCTTCTCCCTTCAAGCGCTATATCATTTTTTTCATATTTCTGACAAACGTTTCGCTTTGAATTTGATTGACTCATTTTTTCTATTCGCTTGCCGTCTGACTCGCTCCCCATAGATCTAGTCTGCTTTAAACTCTTACTAGTTTCTTTTTCTCTTTGTGATCGGTTTGGTTGGGTTGGGTTGACTGACTAGGGCGTTTCTAAGCAATGCCGGCGGTCGGATCCGTGGACTTGCTAATCCTCAATTAGATAGAGCTGATGTTGATTTGCGTGGTGATTATGCTGTTGGGTTTATGAATCTATGGGCTGCTTCTGCTCTAAAGGGGGTTCAGGCCGGCATGGAACTGATTGTGTTGAAAGGGAATCATTTAGGTCTGAAAAATTTGGAGATTCTCACCGGAGCCAAAATGTGTTTGATGATGAGAACGACAATGCGGGTTGTGACCCTACTGCACAATTGATTCCGACTAAGTCTTCCACACATGATGATAATGTTTGTAAGTTTGTATCACTTAACTCTTCGGACAATGCGGAAAAGAAGCCATTGGTATCTGCTGCCGTCAATTATCCACATCTACCTATGAATGATTATGGTGGAATGTTCAACATTGTCCAAGTGCCAAAGACTGCCAGTCTTTCACCCCATGATGATGCTGCTCTTGCAATAGATCTTTGGCCGCCTTGGCTGTCTGCTGTTGCTGGAGAGGCCATCAGAGGTTGGTCACCTCGGAAGGCCGAATCTTTTGAGAAGCTTGAAAAGGTATGCTTTTTTCTCTCTCTCTCGCTGCAATGTCAACCTAATCATTTACCTTTAAGAGCGTTTTCACATAAACTTCTCTCTCCTGAATTTTGTACATTTTTTGGTTGAAGATTGGACAAGGAACATACAGCAGCGTGTACAGGGCTCGAGATCTTGACACTGGCAAGTTTGTTGCTCTGAAGAAGGTGCGCTTTGCTAACGTGGATCCCGAAAGTGTGCACTTTATGGCAAGAGAAATCCTTGTTCTGCGCAGGCTTGATCATCCAAATATCATGAAACTGGAATGCTTGATCACATCAAAGTCTTCTTGTAGTCTATATCTTGTGTTTGAATATATGGAACACGATCTTTTAGGTCTGCAAGCTGCCCCGGGGGTCAAGTTGACAGAATCGCAGGTTGCGTGATTCTACTTCTGTGTATCCGTTACTAAAATATTGTTTCGCTTAGGCCATCTTGCTGGCTCTGTGCATTGATAGTTACTCAACGCGATAATGATTACTTTGTGTTTCCAACTGATTTGTGTGCGATTTTGATTTTTGACATGTGTAGATCAAGTGTTTCATGCGACAGTTGCTCTGTGGTCTTGATCATTGCCACAATCGAGGGGTCCTACATCGTGATATTAAGGGTGCTAATCTTCTGATAGACAGCAAGGGGAATCTGAAAATTGGAGATTTCGGACTGGCCACAGTTTTCAATCCGAGAAGTCATCAACCTCTGACAAGTCGAGTGGTAACTTTGTGGTATAGGCCTCCTGAGCTTCTGCTTGGCTCCTCTCAATATGGGGCCGCAGTTGATTTGTGGAGTGCCGGTTGCATTCTTGCAGAACTCTTTACCGGAAGACCCATTATGCCCGGAAGAACTGAGGTAATTTCTTTGTGTTTTCTTGCTTGCCTCCATCTTGTAGTCCTATGTGTGTAGAGGCTTCAGAAGGTGGTTCAATATATCGCAGGTGGAGCAGCTTCATAAGATCTTCAAGCTTTGTGGTTCACCATCAGAAGAATATTGGAGAAATTCAAAACTGCCTCATGCTACCATTTTCAAGCCCCAACAACCATATAGACGCTGTGTCAGTGAAACATTCAAGGATTTGCCTCCCTCAGCTTTAGCACTCCTGGAAGTGCTTCTTGCAATAGATCCCAAATCCCGCGGAACAGCTTCTGATGCACTACGTTCAGAGGTTTGCATCATGACATTTCTGTTTACAATATGTGCACAGATTGCGCTCATGGTTCCAATTCCAACTCAAGAAAACTGCCTCATCTGTTGACTTCTTAATCTTTATTTCAGACTTCCGTCAAGTTAGCTACTCCTAAATATTTTCTGATGCTTAAGCTTTCTTGTACAGTTTTTCTCAACAGAACCACTGCCCTGTGATCCCTCTAGTCTCCCAAAGTATCCTCCTAGTAAAGAGTTCGATGCTAAGCTTAAAAATGAGGAAGCTAAGGGGTTAGACCTTTTTTTTTTTTTTTTACTGTCAGATCAGGTGTTGCTTCTCGCTAATGACCTATGTGAGTGTTTCTTAATGTAAGGAGAGGAGGGGATACTGGCAGACGATATAGGCAGGAAGCTGATGGACAACGTCCCTCAGAAAATAAAGCCTTGCCTGTGCAATATGGCAATAATGAGTTCCAGGTTACTTTGCTTCTTTTGTAGCTTGTACCTCACAACTAGATTTTGCACTGTGTATCAATAGTTTAACACTTGATGTCCTATAAACTTTTAGCAGCGGCAGACACATAGGAAAACAAACAGTGTTAAGTATGATGTTGGTGGAGATAGTCGTGCTGGCTTTCCCTTTCAATCGCCAAAGGGTTTGCCTAACTATTTGCTTCCTAAAAATGGAAGCCGCCCCATTCAACCTGAACCGCTTGGGTCTCCGAGGACTATGAATAAGAAGGGGAGGGTCAGTAGACCTAATCGGATGAATGTCCCTGATTTGAGGTCCCAGAGGTCTTTTATGGTACGAGGAGCTCCGCAGTTCAGTTTTGTTGGAGTCCATGGAAGTTCTCAGTCACAATCGTCAGGGGAATCCTTCAGTGCTACATCCAGTTTGCTCGAGCCCGAGACAACCCGACATTTGCTGGATAAGATGGACTCTTCACAGCAAAATGGGCGACGTCATTTTGGGAAAGAGCAAATGGTAAGTGGTTAAGTACTTACCAACATTTTTTTGTCTGGTGTCTAATTATGCTGCTCTATTTGTTATCAGGGTTATGATGTCCATAAAAAGCGTATCCATTGTTCTGGCCCCCTTCTGCGTGTTGGGGAGAAACACTGATGATATGGTGAGGAAGCACGCACAATGGGAAAATAAAGACCTGCAGGTTTAACCGAGGTGACACTGATCTCGACGAGTCCCTTCTTCACTATGCCTAATAATGGCAGCTCAATTTTGTGAAATTCAACAAATGGGTAATTAGTTTTTGACTATACATTTACTGATTTACACCGACAAGGAAGCAGGAAACTCGAGACTGTCCCTTGCAATTTTGGGTCCATCTCTATATATATTTTGTTATTTGCAAAAGGAGAATCAAGTTAACATGTCTTGTTTCTCAAAAGCCAATGCTCGTAGGCTGGATGCGGATGTACTTATGTATTACCGAGTCGTCAATTTCCAAATATTTATATCAAATACAGGGAAGAATCGGCACAGTTGAGTGCTTCACCAGATTGTACAGATTCTTTTTTATTATTTATTATTACTATAAGTATCCATACTTGATTACAGTTAAAAGAATTCTGAAAAAAAAAAACAAGCTTCTACATTAATAAGGATTAAATGGCTGTGTGCAGCGAGCTGAAGCTGCCTGCTCTTTTTTGCTTCCTAATGCTCGAATGAGCTCCATACCACATAGAATTAGAAAATCATCAGGGAAAAGAGTGCCACTCAAACCCAAAAGGACATGATTGTTGAGGGATTCAGGGTCTGTTCTTTTGATATGAACTGAAACTGAAGTGAACAGAAATTTTGAAATTAATTATTTAATTACATTTGCATATTATTTTTAATTTTAAAAAAATAGTTTTGACAATAGTGAATGCGTCATAAGCTTGTCTCATAGTTTCAAGTCTTATTATACTTTTAAAATAATTTTTAAAAATAATGAATGTTTATCTACTGAACTGAAATTAAATTAATGTCAAAAGAACATGCGGACTTTAATGCTTGCCTGTTTAGCTTCAGCTTCCTGGATCAAAGGAAAGTTTCCATCAATTTAAACCACAACATTTATAATACTCCGATCACCCATTCAACCTGATTTGCTATCCTATGATATTGACTTGAGGATAATGGACCACAGCCATTATAAAGAAAATACAAACCTGATTGTGATTGAGTATAGTGGAACTGGGTTTTCAAGAGTGCAGCAGCAGCAGAAGCAGAGGCACAATTGCAGTACGGTTGGTGGGGTTCTCCAGGTGCCACACTGTTCTTGTAATTTTGTTGCTTGCCGATAACTCTACTGGTGGTAAAGGTGTAAACTTGGATGAGCACAATTTCAACTCTTTTTATGTTCAGGATGCTTTTCAGCGATTTATAAGGCAACCAGTCTCTATTGCATGCTCAAGTCGAATCGTAAGCATGCAGGGATCCACCGTTCGGTTAATGTAATACCATCATTTGTAACATTTCCTGTGTGATCTTTTCTTACTTTGTGTTTACAGAATACCAGTGTTCATGCCCTGTCAAATGTTTTTTCATGTAGATGTTCAAAGAGCGTGTAAAAGAAGACTTTGGGAAGTGGTAAGCTTTTGAATGTGATGCATATTGCCCCTTATTCCGTGTTTTTGTTACATTTTTATTTAGAGTCTCAGTCTCTAGGTCTAGGATGGGAGTAGCGATTAACAGCCCCAATGCGTTGTTTTAAGAGTATACGTACCTATTAATTTTCAAGTTAGATATTAGTTAATGTGATGCCTCAGAAACAGCGAACATTAGAGTTGAAAACAGGTTATATGTATCATTGGGCATATGAGTGAAAGCATGTTATCTTTTCTTCACAATATAAGTCTCAAGATAGACCAACATTTTTTTTACCGTGGCTCGCCATCCCAATGTTACATATGATTTGGAAACATGACACTGATTATTATGTCGTTTCCATACCCTGTTGGTTTAAAAAACTGAGCCTTTTTTGTTCTATGTTGCCAGAAGAATGAAGGGGAATTTTCATGCTAAATTTGATGCTAAAGAAAGGACGTAGGTGCGAGTTCGCATTGTCATTTTCCTACCCAATGACAATACCCTTCAATGTGTTTGCTTTGTCTTGTTATGCATTATGGGAGAAAAAAAAACTAAATAAAAACTTGTGAAGAAATCTTGAATGTTCATGATAGAGCTAATGTTGAAATAACACAACACTCTTGCTGTAGAGCTCAAGTTTCTTACAGCAGCGAGAATAGGATATTCAGATATCATCTTATTCTATTTCACTTTCCTTGTAGGTATTTTTATCGCTTACTTTCTGGACCTGGGCATGTATAAAAAATTCGAAAAGAACAGGCCTGTCATGTTCATAGAGAACTTGATATTTCATCAATGCAGGTGGTGCATAAGTCAAACATAGTATTCTTTCATCTGTTGGTTAGATGCCGACTGTTACTGAATTTGAACCTTGTTGTTTCCTGCTGAAAGCCTGTCAAGTTCTTATCGGGACTCATGATTTCAGCTCCTTTAGAGGCGCGGGTTATCAAGTGCATTTTTTCTTCGAACATACTGACATCGTTTGATAATTTTCAAAATGATTCTTGATGTTCATAAGTTGTCAGATAACATCATGTGACATGATTCTTTGATGTTCACAAGTTGTCAGATAACATCATGTGACATTATGCTTTTCAACAGGCCAATTCACCTATTTGAACTCTTGATGAACTCAACGTCACTGAAGTATCTCCATTTCTGTATTTCCTAACAATCCAGGAGTGGGGAACAGGGTGTCATTCTAAAGGATGGTGAGAGTTGACTCTCTAGAAACTCTGTTGATCCGCTAGTCAAACAGTTGTCCTCATGCAATGATGTCAATAACAGGTTCTCTGTCCGGACTGTTACTCTGTAGCTGATGCAGTACATTTCAGGAAAAATAATATACATATTTTGTGCAGCTTCTGGACTGCATTTATTTTGATGTCTAATCTGGTAGAAGTGTACACACCATTTGAAGAGTTGTAACACAGTAAAAGTATATAATACCTGCTTATGAGATACACTTTCACACAAACTTGAAAACCGTCACTCATAGTACAACAAACTGCGAGACTAATGCAGTATCACTGTTTATGAGCAACTGGATATTGCCCACAATGTTTCATGGTACCCAAGATGGATGCCTGAAGATTGCTTTAGCATGCATTTAGCTGGTAGGTCAATATTTTGAACAAAAAACAAGCTTCTACTTCA
>JAWWMW010000510.1:117493-132216 GCA_035048345.1 Echeveria elegans
TTTTCAGGAGTGCAGCAGCAGCAGCACAATTGCAGAACGGTTGGTGGGGTTCTCCAGGTGCCACTGAAACCCGCATATTCACTCTTCTTGTATTTTTGTTGCTTGCTGGTTACTTGACTTGTGACAAAGACTTAAACTTGGACGAAGGTAGATACATGCATATATCTATTTTATGTCCTTTGTTTTTTTATGTTCAGGATGCTTTTCAGCGATTCATAGGGCAACCGGTCTCTATTGCATGCTCAAGTCGAACAGTAAGTATGCAGGATTTTACCTTTCTGTTAAATTCATGCCATCATTTGAAACATTTCCTGTGTGATCTGTTCTTCCTTTGTGTTTTCAGGATACCGGTGTTCATGCCCTGTCAAATGTTTTTCATGTAGATGTTCAAAGAGTGAGTAAAAGAAGACCAGGGGAAGTGGTAAGCTTTAAATGTGATACATATGTCCATTACTCCATGTTTTTCTTGTGTATTTAGTGTCTACGATAGGTGTACAATTAACGGCCCATATGCTTTGTTTGATGAGTATACATATAACTACTTATGCCTGTTAATTTTGAAGTTAGACATTAGTTAAGTGATGCCTCAGAAACAGCGAACATTAGAGTTGAAAGCATGATATGTATCATTGGGAATCTGATATGAATTTAACTGAACTTTGATCATTTTGTTGTAAGTTATAGCTGCAAATACGAAAACTTGGATTTGATTTAATCATGTCAATGACCTGAGTTTTAAAAAGAATGATAATAGGAAGGAAGTGAATTCAACTCGGCACCATATTGATTTATAAATTCCTTACTGGTTGATTTTGCTAATTTCAGCTTCCACCCCATGAACCCGCGGTCGTTAGAAAAGCTGTGAACCATTTCTTACAGGTACAGAAGTACCCTTTTTCACAATATAAGTGTCAAGATTGACTAACGAAAAACAAATTTGTTGTTGCTTGCCATCCCATGGTACATATGATTGGGAAACATTATACCGCTTATCATGCCGTTCCCATACCCTGTTGATTTAAAAAACTGAGCCTTCTTTGTTTAATGTTGCCAGAAGAATGAAGGGGATTTGTCTCTGATTGATGTCCGGCTTGTGTCAGGCAATTTTCATGCTAGATTTAATGCCAAAGAAAGGACGTATGTGCCGGTTCACATTGTAATTTATGTACCAATGAATATACCCTTCAGTGTGTTTGCTTCTTCTTCTTTTTTATATGCATTATGGAAACTTACTAAGAAAATAATTTGTGAAGAAACCGTGACGTTCATGAAAAGTTGCAGGAGCTGCTATTCTCTTATTTTTCTCCTTTCAACTTGCATCACGATTCATCTTATCTAGAAATGACATAACACTCCTGATGTAGGTGGCACAAGTTTCTTACAGCATGCATAGGATATTCAGATATCATCTTATTCCATTTCACTTGTAGGTATTTCTATCGCTTACTCTCTGGGCCAGGGCATATCTCAAAATTCGAAAAGGAACGGGCATGGCATGTTCATAGAGAACTAGATATCGCATCGATGCAGGTGGTGCATATGAAAGTAAAGTAACGTGTTTCTTGTATCTACAGTTTAAAAGCCGACTGTTACTGAATTTGAACTGTGTTGTTTCCTGTAGAAAGCGTGTCAGGTTCTTATCGGGACTCATGATTTCAGCTCCTTTAGAGCCGCGGGTTGTCAGGTGCATTTTTCTTCGAACATACTGACATCATTTGATGATTTTCAACATGTTTTCTGATGTTCATAAGTTGTCAAATAACATGAAGGGGGATTGTGTTTTTTAACAGGCCAACTCACCTATTAGAACTCTAGGTGAACTCAACGTCACTGAAGTATCTCCATCAATGTATTTCCCAACAATCCAGGAGCGCGAACAGGGTGTCATTCTGAAGGATGGTGCCAGTAGATTCCCTCGTAACTCTGTTGATGCGCTAGTCAACGATTGTCCTCATGGCATTGATGCCCATAAATGCCATTCAAGTCAAAACTTTGGTGTTAGAAGAATCCATCGTTGTTATGTAGTTACGGCACGTGGAAGGTCATTCCTGTACCACCAGGTTGCCATTCAACTCATGATATGCCTCTTTAGGTTGTCACCAATATTTGTTCTAAATTTCATTGTGGAATGTCCAGGTGAGATTACTTGTTGGCGTTCTGAAATGCGTTGGAACAGGTCACCTGACAGTTCTTGATGGTACTGCTTGGCGTTCTTTCATTCCCATCTTACAGCTAATTCGAATAAATGCAATAAAACTAAGTATTCTTACTTGTTTACAGTTGAAAGAATTCTGAAGGCCAAGGATGTGACTGTAGCAAGCCCCATGGCACCTGCTTGTGGCCTTTACTTAGGAAGTGTGGGATATGATTTGTCTGAAGACACAACATAGAGTAGATATGCATGCCATGTTTAAGCTGTTTTACGCTGGCGCCGCTTTTTTGTCATTACTAGTTAACACTATTATTTGCCCGTTGTTGTTGATTGTAGATATAGAGACTGTAGAAAATACAGGTTTTCTGACCTGAATATTGCTACATAACTGTGCAATACAATTAAGGAAAAATAATTCAAATATTGTGTAGCTACTGGACTGTATTTGTTTAATGTCTAACCTGTACGAACTGTGCAGTGAGCACACCGTTTTGAAGATTTGGAACACTGTTAAGTATAATACTTGCATTAGAGATATAATTTCACACAAACTTGAAAATTGTCATTCATACTACAACTGGCAGACTGATGCAGTATCACTGGTTTATGTGCCATACTAAAAAGGGAAGGATCCTCGTCGCCAAGTTTCATGGTTGCCAATTTGGATGCCTGAAGGCTGCTTAAATGTGTTTAGCCTGTAGGTCTATAAAGCTTCTACTTCAATAATGATTCAATGGCTGTGTGCAGTGAGCTGAAGCTGCCTGCTCTTTTTTGCTTCCTAATGACTGAATGAGCTCCGTACCAGATAGAACTGGAATCATCCGGGAAAAGAGTGCCACACAAACGCAAAAGGACAGGATTGTTGAGGGATTCAGCGAGGGCTTTAATCCTTCGCTGTTTAGCTTCAGCTTCCTGGATCAAAGAAAAGTTTCCATCAATTTAGACCAAAACATTTATACTCCAATCACCCATTCAGGGTTGGCCAGATGGTAACACCAAGATGATTTTCTATCCTATAATATTGACTTGAGGATAATGGAGCAAAGCCAGTATAAAGAAAATACACAGCAATGACACGCAGAGAAAATTTAACAAACCATCACAAATCTGACATGGTCTCATGTTCATGCAATTTGGCATAACAGGAAGCTAAAACGTGGATCACGAGTGAAGCAACAATGAGCTACCTGAAGCTTTCGCTGCTGAATTACTACCGGATCCTCCTCAAATTGTGTTGTATCTTCCTGGGCATCAACAAAGATCAAACTAGCTGGCTCAAATGCTTCTTGAGTTACAGAATTAGCATGGGCATCCTCCTCATTATCATCACCTCTTTGAGAATCTTTAAGAGTTTGAAAACTCCCGGGAATCGTCCTCACTACATGCTCTTCATCTTTCCCATCAATAAAACTACTCGGCTGCTGGTCTGCATTCCCTCTTTCTGATTCAGTAGCCCTGCCATCCATTTCAGCATCCGAATCAGGGTTTTGTGAATCTAGATTTGAAGACGTCTCTCCACCAAATGGACTCCCAACTGGTGAAGCTCCCTAAATTTGGTAAGAAATTAGTCAAACTGAAAATATCTAGAAAACTGAGCATTAGTTTGATAGATTAGCCACTATCATATTTCGATTGTGCTTCGCACCTTAGCTAGTATGAAATACAACTCAATTATATTATCAGTGAGCTAAATTTACAAGGTGTGCATATTATGAATACCTCTTGCTTTGAATCTATATCCATGTTCTTATCATTAGTTTTGCTCAAGTCTTCAAGATTTAGGGGGAGGTCCTTCCCTTCCTTCTCAATTCTTCGCCGCTTAAGAACACAAACTGCGCATAAACAGCCATCTTTGTGGCGTCTGAACCTACACAGAATGTACAAAAAACATTTGATATTATGTTTTATCTTTTACACAATCATACTTGATGAAAAAATGTAAAATCATGCGCTCTTTCAGACAGTTGCTTCTTAACTAGTCTTAAATGCAATGCAGTCTAGTCTAGCCTTACTCTCACACTTGAAGCAATGACATTTGAACTTCATTTTCCACACGGTTTGTTCTCAAACCCTTCTCATGCTATTAATTTTATCAAAAAAATTCTGAATCCGAATCTCAATAACGTGGGACTATACAAGTACTACACCAAGCTTTATTTGTCGTTTTTCCCAATACTAACAACCTTAGATCGACAACCAAAACTCATAATGAAACAAGACTATAACAAAAAAGCATACCCTGGTCGCTTTTTTATTTTACCCTTTGAGCTGCTAGTATTCATATGATTTTTCCCTTGGCTGGATGTTGCACCAACCCTAATTTTTGAGTGATCGGCACCTGCAAGGAATTAACAATTAACAAGGCTACATGTTAATGTGAGAACAGGCTCACCTTCTTCCGAAGTCAAGGTAAACTAGCATGATAACCGAGGTACTAGTGACTTCACAGACAAATAAAGGGACTGAAACATGAGAAAGGAAACAAACGTTGACGGATACTCAAGTCTCATACCGTAAAACAATCATCTTTTCACCTTCTAAATAAAGATGGTGGGCACGTGTGAATTTCAAGCATTGGGTTCAAGATGTCAAATAAGGTTAGAAATCTCACCACCAATTGTCTGGGGTTGATCACTGTACAACCCAGCTGCTTGCCAGTATTTTGTAAAGTTCTTTTTCACTCTTTTCATTAGATCTACGATATAATCTCCCTTATTATTGTATTTGTAACAGTTATCCCAAATATACTGCACATCTTTGAACACATCCTCCGAA
The DNA here is from genome assembly GCA_035048345.1 of Echeveria elegans. Lineage (NCBI taxonomy): Eukaryota > Viridiplantae > Streptophyta > Magnoliopsida > Saxifragales > Crassulaceae > Echeveria > Echeveria elegans. The sequence continues at coordinate 122,421 of JAWWMW010000510.1, forward strand.
TTCTTGTACTTAGAGCCACTTTGGATATTGTTGCAAATAGTACCAAAATCCATTGGTGTGTCAATGACATCAAAATAATCCTGAAGGACACACACAAGAGCATCAGATCACAGCTAAGGTAAGTTTATTTGATTGGTGCTCAACACCAGTTGAATAGTAAAAGAATTGAGTATCGGTAAGTTTTTATGAGCTGAGTACAATTTCCGGTACACCGAAATCGTTGAAGGATATTCTTGGATGCCACAGGAATGGCAGATCAATATGCTCGACTATCTTGATTCTTGTGGTCAACAGTAACCACACAAAAAAGAAAACATAACTATCAATGGAGCAACACTGTCACGCAGCAGCATTATGCACGTTCAATATACAAGTACGGAAGCACTATTGACAAAGTAGAATAGAGAGAGGTTCAGAGATCGAGTTGAAGACCCATGTTAACAATGTTATTGAAAATTCCTCATGATTTTTGTTTCCGTCTTTTTAACAAGTAGGCAGAGCAAAAAGGCGATACTTACAGGTATTCCAAGGGTAATTGGGTCCACTGGTGCATTGAAGGGTTCAGCTGCATCCATTTTCATTACCTTAGTAATCACCTAAGGAAGAGAAGAGTATTTTTACACAGTTTCGAGATCAATTTTTTTAAATAATGAATAAGACGTTGTAATCATACCACCAGTGCAGTATCCAGCTCGTGCTTGTCGTACTTTGATTCGTCTTTTTCCACCTTCTGCATTTTTGGCGGAGGAGTTCCCTCCTCAACCAAGCTGGGACTCTTGCTAGCCACATTATTACTTGACAACACTGGTGCTTTGATCTTTATGGCCCCACTTTTCTTTGGCAGATTCCCCAGTGCAGATAGCATTATATCTGGGGAAGAGTCGTTGCTCCCATCCACCTCCACAGCCGCTAATTCCTTTTTACGTTGTAAACCATTTGTGTCCTTCTCCTTCTCGTAGGCACTCTTCTCCTTCTCTGGACTATTCGACTCCTTCTCCAGACTACTCTTCTCCTGGCTACTCATAACTTTCTCCTGACTACTCTTGTCATGCTCCTGGCCCCTCTTATCAGTTTCTACCACGGTTCCAGTGCCGATAGTTGAAGTCCCGGAGTCAACATGTTTGGCAGACTTTAGCTTGACTCTCACACGCCCATAAACCACCTGCACCTTCCTCTCAACGGGCTTTTGATGCACCACTTCAGGAGAAAGCTTCTCAAGCTGATCTGTTGCAGCCGAATCTGGGGTGTCAACATCCAAATCCATCCCAGAATTCGAATCCCCATCTTTCCCCGCCTCGAGTCCAGCACTACTACCCTCCTCCACAGCCACAGTCACAATCTCAGCTTCCGCCTTACCATCCTTCAAATCCGCAGCCTTCTCCTTCTTACCCTTCCCCTTTTTGTACCCACGCTTCCTCTTCATCCCAAATTTCCTTTACACCAAGCGCAACCTTGTAAAGCTCAACTTCGAATACCAACCCCTCACAAATGATCCATTATTCACCTGCGGCACCAATCGTTTCCAGTTCCGACGACCTTCTACTTCTACCCCGAATTCGATCGCACGGATCCAGATCCAATCCGTTTGACAGCAAGAGCGGGAAATCGATGACTAGAAATTTTCTTTCGTTTTTTTTTTTCAAAAAAAGAAACGATAATAACTGCAAGAAAGATAGAAAAAAACCCTAATTTTTCAAAGCCGATGACGGAGGCGGCGACGCTGTATCCAAAGATTTACAACGTCGAAAGCGAGCAATCCTTAGAATTACGTCAATCAATCACTTCCCCGTACGGCGTCGTCCCACTTTCCTTCTCAATTGAACCGGAATTTAGTCTACGGTTCAATTTTCCATCGATCAAATCAAACCGTGAAGTGATTCGAAATTGAAACTCTCCATCTCTGTGTCTTTTTCTTTCACACTCCGACAACATGTCTTCAATGCTGATGTTCCAGTCTCCAAAACTCTCGGCTCATTTCGGCTTACACGAGCTCATCATCCTCAATTCAGAAGGCCCATTTCAGTTTAGAAGCTCATATCGAATCAGAATCATCACTAGTTTATAAGTAGAATGTTGTATATCTTAGATTCTACCACCATTCTTGGCTTTTGAATTGGATGATAATGAAAATCGAAATATGTTAGTATTTTACATGTATTAGAGTCGACGTCACACGATAGACTGCAAGGTACGCACCTAAGTGCGCCAAATGTATCCTAAGATGGAGTGTATATCTTGGGTTTCACCTTCACAATGAAAAGTGAAATATACTACTCCATCGGTCCCATATTATGGTTCCCCTTTCCTTTTTTGACGTTTCAAAATATACTTCTCATTTCCTCAAATGGAATATTTTTTACTCTCACAAACACATTCTCTCTCCAATCTATTTACTTTTCATTCATTCTCTTACATTCTCTTATCTCACATAACTTTTTTTTCTTAAAATTTGTGCCCAAACCCAAATGAACACTATATTTAGGGACGTAGGGAGTATCATTTTCACAGTCAGTGTCAACTGAGCAGGACAAGACCAGATGAGAAAAAGTGCTGGAGACTGCTGCCAGCTTGTACCCAATTTACGTAACTGGTGGAACGATTGCTGCTTGGTACAAGCCATCTGTTTTTTCATGGGGCTGTGGAGAGGCACCAGATCCGGTGCAGCCACGCAAGTAGCTGCACCGTTACTTCTTTCATCTTTTCGGCACCCTTCGACTAAGAATCTGATTTTGACGTAAACTAGAGAATTGTAGTTGATTCAATCAGCTACAATTCTCTAGTTTACATCGAAATTAGATTCTAAGCCGAAGGGTTCCAAATACGGGTGCAAAGTTACGGTTCAGTTTAAAACAACACTGAACAAAACATATTTGACCTTTGCTGCTTAGAAGGCTTGTTGTGAACACATTACTTGTCTATTGAAAACGTTCTATATATCGTTGGAAAGCTGATTCAAAGAGCTACAATTCTTTAGTTTAAGTCAAAATTAGATTCGGACCCGAAGGATGCCGAAAATGAGTGCGAAGTTACGGTGATGCGAGTGGCAGCGCATCACTATATCATAATCCCTATTCTATTATATGATAGATTGTCGGAATAGGTGGTGAAAGCAAAACTTTGTGTATCTTACAAGTGATTAAAACTAAATGTTTCTATTTCGAGTAGTTGATCCCAAATGAAATATATAGTGGGTGGTCAAATGGTTGGTGAAAGCAAAATTTTTTGGATAATTTCCCCAGAGGTTCCCGAGGCTTGACATATTAGCAATTCCGATCCCTGCGTTTTGAAAATAGCCATTATGATCCCTGCCGTACATTTTTCAAGGGCCAGGATGGCTAATATTTTGTGTACGACAAAGATTAGGATGGCTATTTTCAAAGCGCAGGGACCGGGATTGCTAATATGTCAAACCTCGGAGACCGCTGGAGAAATTACCCAATTTTTTTTGTCTCTTAAGAATGTTTACAATTAAATATTTTTGTTACAGGTATTAAAATCAAAATAATTCGCATAATGAATGTTTAAAGCTAATTTTCTCCCATGACAAAAGATATTCACTTATGATCGCATCCGAATCAATATTTGGTCTATATATGGGACAAAACTGCAAATGGAGGGCATCTAAGGAATCACACAACATCAAGAATCAGATACCAGGATGAAAAAGCGCGTCAACTGAAACAATAAACAGATTCTGTGGGGTGGCACATAATGTAACACATACACTTGACTTTCGACTAGATTGGTTCCGTGATCGAGTTGTCTACGTCCAGAGTAGCAGTTACCGGTCCTCCCTTGATCCTATCAATTAGCAGTAACAGAAGCACCAACCATGAATCAACGAGTCTGAGTAACGGAAATCAAACAGTTTATAAGAATCATGAATTTACTTGGTACCTTTCTCGAGTTGGATCATTTTCAGGACTACAAGATCTTGTTAAAACTATGTTTAAACTGAACGAGATAACAATGTTAATGTGAAGGGGGTCTATATGTGCAGTATTCATCCTTATTCTCTTCATTGCTGGATATGCAAAGAAATAGTCTCTCATAAGCAGCAGTCATTTTATTAGCAGTGTACAGTTTCAGTGCTCTCTGCCTGGCATTGCGGCCTTTCTTAGCCATGACTCCTTTTCCATCTGCCCACACTTTGTAAATAACGGATTTAAGAGATTCCACTGTCGGAGAAAATGTGTAACCTAAATCGCTATTGACAATTACTGACCCCGTAATGCTGGCTAGCTTTGTGGCCATCACAGGCTTACCAGAAAGCATAGCTTCCATGAGCGTATGGTCCAGCCCTTGTGCTCGTAGAGTTGGGTTTAAGAAAATATCAATTGCATTATAAAATTTTGATAGGCGTTGTTCATCCAGCGGCCCTAGAACAACCATATTTGAGCCAAGATCGCTGTATCGGTTTCCCCAAGGACCATCACCAGCAACAAGGATGACGACACTTTTTTTGAATTCTTCATTCTCTGAAAGTGTCTGATTTAAAGCTTCATACATCAAAGGATGACCTTTGTCCTGCACAAGTCTACCAGCCATACCCAAAACTAACAAGTTAGGGTCTGGAATGCCAATCTTGAACATGTAGCTGCGGCCTGCTGCAGCGTCTGGTTTAAAGATCTTTTCATCAACCCCATTAAGAATGATGTGAACTCGTTGTTCAGGGATCATGTAAATCCTTTTCAAGACGTCTCCACAATGATCACTGGTCGCAACATGATGGGTGTATCTCGGGAAGAATTTCACTTCATCAACAACTTTCTTCACTCTCTCAGTCAAGTGAGCGGCTGGCTTCTCTTCGGGTTCTCTCAATAGTTCCCGAATTATATCTGAATGAATGGTTTCATAAGCAATCCCGTGCCAGCTTGCAGCCAGATTTGTCACATGTTTTGCTCGAGTGTGCAAGAGCCCAACACTCTCAGTGTGAACCACATCAAATGGCTTCGCAGTCAAATTTTGCTCCTCAAATAGCTTCCACGCACTAGCCTGATCCAAATAGCCACCTGAGTTGGGCTGGGAGAGGTGAAAATACAAATTTTTAATGGAGTATTGGAAATACGAATTTGGTGAAGATGTGGTAAAGATATGGAGCTCATGGCCTCTTTTGGCGAGCCCAAGATGAAGGGTCATAGCATGCCTTTCCATACCACCTGCGCGATTCCTTTGTGGCCATTTTTTCACAAAGAGAGCAATTTTGAGGCGCTTCGTAGGTGGCGCTGAGGAAAAAGATAGATGGTTCCAAGCAGAAGGATATGAAAGCAAGTCAAAGGGTTCAGTACTTGGATGCTGCTGTAGAGAAAAATGGTTTTGGGCATCCCATCCGGGAGAGGATCGGGAGCAATTGAGGTATAAGATAACGGAAATGGCTGTGAAGAGCAAGCTACCAAGGTACAAAGAGCGAAAGCCAACACGGCAGCCTTGGTCTTTGGCCATGGAGATGAGAAAGACAGATTGTGAAAGTGCGGCCTTTTCTTCCACAGTTCCTCTGCAAAATGATAAACAAAAATAAGGCTGAATTTAAATACACGAAAGTTGTACTCCGGGATAGAATAAGATGGAGACATGGATAACAGAATATGATAAAAAATGCGGTATCAGATCTGAATGTAGTTTTGTATTGTTTTGTTGGAGCCACTACGTACACAGTCACTTATTTCCTATTTTTGAGTGTCTTCGGCTTAGAATTTGAATTCGACGTAAACTAGAAAATTGTAAATGATTCAAAGAGCTACAATTCTCTAGTTTGCCTTGAATTTAGATTTTGAGCCGAAGGATCCCAAACAGATGAAAGAAGTTACGGTGCTAGATCCGAATCCTTGATAAAGATGATCATTTAACGTATATTTCCTCTTATCAATGCAATTGAATGTTCATAAAAAAAAAACGGTGCCCCAAATCCCAAGCAACACGGAAATCGTGCCCTAATTTAAAAGTGAATAGAAATTATATTGACGGCTAATGGATCAAAGGCTGCTTGAAAATTCATGTACAAGTGCAAATTATATATGTGTACGAAATTTTATGCTCATTAATATAATATTTCAGTTTAAATTGATTTCATGAATTTTCTTCAAGTGTCATATTATATATTTCAGAAGAGTTTTAGTAAATGGACGTAGGATAATCCATTAATTTGGATGATTAATGTTTTCATTTTTCTACATTATTTTGAGATTGTGTAACTAACTGAAGCTTGAAATATTCAAAGTTGAAGACGAGATGCAACGAGATGATGTGGCAGGATAACTTTCCATTTTTATAAACTTGCCAAATAATTCCTAAAGTTAGAATAAATAGGAGAAGCCCGTTTTGATACAATCTTTGTGACAACAGGGAAGACTATTACATACCAAGAAGGGAATCATGTGTATACGATAAACTTCATGTCAAGGAAGCATACCGGAAGGCTATAAACACTTGGGCCAAATGAGTCGATAACAATGTAAACCCTTCAAAAACGATGGTTTTCTTCCGGGGCTATTCCGAGTCCCATTTCAGGCAACACTATGCCAAACAACTCACAGTTCGGTACTAAATCCACATTAGCGAAATAAATAAGTCTTAGGAGTATATCTGTGGTACTGTGTGCAGTGGTGGACGACGGAATTCAGGTGGGCAATGCCACAACGAAACAGAGCCGATCATGAATGAGAAGTTTCGAGACCGTTCTTCATTGTATGAAAACCCCTGTGAGTTATTTAAACATCACGAGGATAACAGATTACCGGAAGGATGGTCACCCATCAAGCAAAAGTACACGAAAGAGGAGCGCCAAACACCCCTAAGATACCAAGACTGCAGCCATTGGTGCCTGCCCGTTGTGCCAGATACCTGGAATGAGCTTCTCTTTGCTGAGTTACTGGTTAAAGAGTACCAACGGAAAAAACAGCGTAGTTAGTTTAACACGAAGAAGTAATGCACATAATTATGTCACATGGCCAAGGATGAATGAAACGTATTTACCTAGGTTGGCTGAAATGTTACATTAGAATCAGTGGAAGGTTGCAATGTATATGTCTACTAAATGTAGATCAGTGGCTGTAATATGAGCTCTTCAAGGTTCGTATAATCCCTCAGCTGCATGATTTGTTTCATTGCTGTCTTTGAGTACTAGCAGGTTAGTTAGACTGCTTCATACTGCAAGAAGAGGAGCTGATCGAATGAATGAATTCTTTTCTTTTATTATTAAAAGAAGCAAGATATGTTACAGCAATGAAAGACGGTTCTAAACATTTTTAGGAAGGTTTAGATCATTCAGAATGCTACTAACAAAACTGAAGTTTTTCATACATTGTACACAAAGCTTTGAGACATTAAAGCTGACAAAAAAAAAAACATTTTGCACATATGTGACTGCGGATGATTTTGGAATTGAGAACGACTGGCTCAGTTCAGGCGTCTTCTCCTAGGCGGGCGAGAATCTCCACTGTCAACATCTGATGCTCGTGATGTTTCATTCCGTCTCCTGGATGACGAAGTAGAGAGGGACACAACTGAATCTATTTCCACTGCTGTGTCCATGGTCTGACTCCCTGAGTGCATGACAGCGGCAATGCTTGAAAAGGAATCTCTATCATCCGCTGGTGAAGACTGTTCTGGCCTTCTCGCAACTATGGGATGGTTTCGAACATATGGCTCAATGACCCTTTCTGATGTACTCATGGAGGATGGAAAAGGGTTGTTTGTATTAGGTGATCTATTTGTGTCGGACCTTCGAATTATACGAGCTTGAATTCCACTATGCCCTACTGTGTCAGGACTGGCTGCTCTACTCTCAGTTAAATCCACTACATTTTCTGGACCTTGAATCTGCTCTCTTCGCATTGCTCGGGTTGTCATAAGGCGGTTGAGTAAGACAGTAGGATTTCTTTCAGTAGGATTAACAGCATTATCCACATTATGATTGGTGAGAAAATCTTGAGTCAAATCGAAGCGACTGCCTAGACGTCGAATCATCTCCTCCACATTTGTAAAACTGTTCCTCTGCACACTTTCAACTCTTTTTGCAGTGGGCCTAGGAGGAATCTTAAGAGTCAGGTCCTCCAACAGTACCCGGTTATTGTGCCCACGTCCGTAAACAGGTGTCACATTTTTAGTTGTGACCTCTCCTTTGCAGACAGGGCACTCATTTGTGTCCGAATGAATATGTAACCAGCGGTAAATGCAAGGCCAGCAATACAAATGGCCACAGCAAGTAATAATTGGATCATTCGCCAGCTCAAAACATATATTACAGTCATAAAAACTCCCATCATCATTGCTACCTTTTCCAACTTCCTCAATCCCCAACGTTTCATCATCCACCTCAATGGTCTTATTCTCACATATTGTTTCTGTCGCGACCTCAGGTGCCCGCTCGTCCGCAGCTACACTACCCTCCCCCATATGCAAACCACCTTGATTACTCACACTAGTTAAAAAATGACTCAAGACCATAAGGCTTTCGCTTTCCATGGGATTCTCAAAAGGCCGCCACCTCCACCGCTGTCTATTGTTACGCCTTACTGCCTCCCTCATTCTCCCAACAGGCTCATGAATCCACTCATCCAAGTTAGTAGTGTCCTCCTCCTCCGTGGCTGGCACCGATCCAGGCCCCAAATTCAAATCGAGATTCATAGTATTAGGGGTCTCGTCAGCCATCTCCCCACCCTGCCAAATCCGATACAGAAAACCTGCGTCCTAAGCAAATAAAACCACACACGGATCAAAGGCGCCAACCTTTTCCACAAAGCCGCAGGTTAAAATCCCAAACACGCCCAATGCATCATGCCCTGTCATCAAAATTCAATCTTGTAAATTAAAAATGCAGAATCAGACAGGTCAACATTCCCAACGTGACAAAAAAAATCCCAAATTGCATACAAACTGAAAACCCTAGTCAAATGATGAAGCGCAAAATGGTAAAATCTATGCTGAATTGGAACACAGGGTCATCATCAGATTCAGAAATTGAGAAGCAAAGCAGTTAGAATATGTGCAAACAAATGGAAATTGCTGATGTTAGGTTTTGGAGTAAGCAAAAAAAAAAGAGAATTAGTAAAAAGAGGGCATCTTGAGAACCTGGAATATAGACGGGATCGGCAGCGGCAGAAGGACTGGAATCGTAGTGCGGCGGCGAGGGAGGCGAGTGTGCGAAGATGGGGACAAGCAGCAATAAAGCTCGGGTTGGGGTGAGGAGAGAGAAAAAAAATGAATTAGCTAGCAGTGGGGAATTGAGAGATTGAAGATGAACAGTTGAAGAGGTTGTGAAACGGATGGAGAGTGCGATGAATGCACTCGAGCCGAATCAACGTAACAATATAATTGGGCCAGACTTGGTAATGTCAGTCTAAGACATCCAAGCCCATTTTCGAGCCCAAAAGAAACAAATTGGCTTCTCTACCAAAAAAATATGTGGCATTTTCTTCCTGATTGTACTACTAATTTATTTACAAAAATCGTGGTCTGGCCGCCCTAGTGATCTGTGAAGCTTTTAATAGATGGAACGGCGTAGTTTTGTGTTAGTGTATATTGTTGTTTGGCAACATCGGATCTAATTCGATGATACTAAATAAGTCCATCCGCAATTTACTTATTCGAACATTCAAAAAGCCCATGTTTGACCGGGTCTGATACTTATGAGTCTGGGATAAAGTTGAAGTTACAACGCTCGGCCTTGCTCCATTGAATATAAGAAGACTCGGTTATAATAAAAAATTTGAGAGAATAAAATTTAATCTCAAATGTTGTTTATAATTAATTTAACGATTGAGATTAATATAATTTAATATCAAGATTAAGTTTTTTT
>JAWWMW010000510.1:146767-161674 GCA_035048345.1 Echeveria elegans
AACATCAATTAATTTAAAGTTTTATTCATATTTCAAATACTTGTTTTGAAATAAGCATTTAAAATTTCAAAACAAAAATTTGTGTTGAAAGTATTTTTATTTATATATTTTGGAAAATGGTGGTAGTTCAAGTACTCATTTTGGAAAACTTGAAAGTTCGGATCATAATTGGAAAGTTCTGTTAGTTCGGATCCTAAATTGGAAAAATATGTTAGTTCGGACCCTAATTTGGAAAAACATGTTAGTTCGGACCCTAAATTAGAAAAATTGATAGTTCGAACTATAATTTGGATAGTTATGGTAGTTCGGGGCCCCAATTTGTCTTTATCTCTAATCTATTATATAGTAGAACACAGACACTAAAAGATAAAATTATGTCCACCATTAATCATTTAGCGACGAGCCAAATTTCTTCGCTAATTTCCTTATTTTCGTCGCTAATACCAATTTGAATAAGACAAAATAGACATAGGACAAAATAAGAATAAGACAGCATAGGAATAAATAAATAAAATATCCATTTAAAATTATAAGATTTAAAAAATTAAAAACCCAAATTTATTAAAATTACACATTTCAAAATTTACAAAATTCACATTTAAAATTTAAATATTTAAATCAACTAATTTTTTTATCAATTAAATGTTAAAAAATAAATTTTGTTTGAAATACATTGGAAAGTTTGAGGGGAATCGAATTGAAATACGAAAAAAAATTTTCCGTCGGGTTGAAATTGTTAATTTTTCATTCCTAAAATTATAAAAGTCGCCGCTAAATCACTTTAAGAAAATTAAACTAGACTATAGCCCACTTCTTGGCCCAATAAATTAAAAAACCGATCAAAACACCAAAACATGATATTAATTAAAATACTCCCTATTTAAGCTTATTCCCCAGCGTTGATATTGCAAGCTCGGGCCACCCAAAACATTCACCTCAGCCACCAGTCTCTATCGGCCACGTGCCCCCACCATTCCCTCCGACCACCGTAGTGCTTCCGTTGCTGTCGATTCCGTTCTTATCGCTTTTGCTCATTTGAATTTAGGGTTTCCGGGATAGATTTTTGGCTTCAAAGCGCACAAAATTAGAATATAATAAATATAAATCGAATTAAAAAAAACGGAAAAAATTTCCCAATGCCGACAGGAGTAGTAATAATAAATTTATTAATTATATTAATAATAAAATAGTAAAAAAAATTGTCAAAGAAGAGTCGATCCGCCTAAGTATTAGACACTGACACGTCTACTAAAACAGAAAGCCCATGCAATGCAATACAGGTTCTCCATAGCTTATGCCTGTAGTATGCTCTTGCTCTCATCGCTTTTACCTTGGCTTCCATGTATGTTGTATCTACTAGTCCAAAGCGGGTGGAGTATTGGTTGTTACGATCTACACACGATCTTGATGATTCTGGAAAAATCTTGTGCGACCACAAAGAGTGGTTACCCACACACCCGCCTCCACTACAAAGAATAACAAGTCTCATGAATATTCTGATGAGTATGCGAGAGCTTTCAAGATTGACAGAGCTTTAACAAACAAGCTTTAACATCAGGACTTTCGAACTCCTTAACTCCTTCTAGGGTTATAAGCTTGACTTTGTAAACAGCCATGCCACCTCTGTTGCTGCTTGGTTTCAAACCAAACATTTTGAGATTGTTTGATTCGAGGTTGACTGATGCTGACTACGGATGGATGAGGTGCCGCTGATCATCGTGCCACTAGGGTCCGTTCTTTTGAACTGAACTGAAATTTTAAAAATAATTAAGAAATTACATTTGCATATAATTTTTAATTTTAAAAAATAGTTTTAACAATATGAATGAGTCTTAAACTTGCATTCATACTTTCAAGTCTTATTACACTTTTAAAATAATTTTAAAATAGTGAATTTTTATCAGTTGATCTGAAATGACTTTAAATTAAAGTCAAAAGAACGGATAAGTGTTGCCATTGGTTCAATGCAGAAGATTTGTTTTTTTCTTATTTATTTCATATTTGAGGAGTGTAGAAAATAAGGGTGATATAAGAAGGGTGGACGAGGGCTTGTGAATGGAGTGGTGAGTGGCAAGCGAATGGTGGAAAGTTTTATTATGTATATGGATATCAACATCGGATTCGGAAGAAGAAAAAGAAAGACCTTTGTGTGGTGCAACTGCCTCCGTATTCCGCTCACACACTATGAATTAAATTCCACGCGGATCAGTAAAACGACGATGTTCAGAGACGCGCGCTAACAAGCGTGACCGACCGTATCCCGTGGATACAGTTTTGACTACTCATATTATTGATAGGAGAATTAAAAAATAATAAGAGTGTGAGTTAAAAAATAAAATAAAAGTGAATGATCGGAGAATAAAATAGAAAAAGATTTTATGTGATCGATTAAGTAGGTGAGATCTTACGAATATAGAAACATATAGAAAAAGAAGACGCAAAAAGAAAACTTGTTGACCAAAATGAATCGCATGGAGTAACATCTACGTAGACTTTACGAATTATTTTTACGGATCGGACCAGAGAGTCAGAGACCACCCCTAGGTTTCAATCAGACGAAACTCATGGGCCTGACATGAAATTTTAAACGCTTGACCCTACGAGTTGGCTATTTCGACGGTTCACGCCCATAAGCTTTCAGACCGCCCTTTTGCTTTTTAGCACGTCGGACCGACATTGACTGCTAATTTCTCATAACAATAAAAATCAATATATGACCACCTTAACCTAACTCACACTCCTATACAGTGGTAGCCTGTTGATAAAGTTTTCCTCATGCAAATTTTAGTTTCAGAGTTTAAACTCTAGCGTCCACCGATTATTCGACTTTTCGTCTCTTGGCGTTGAAGCTGTCTTGCATGTTTGTGATTGTTGACGGATCTTGATTACCTTATATGTATCAAGAAAAAAAAGAATATCGTGCATGAAATGTTTCACACTATATTAAAAAAGTATAGAAAAGCCGTGAGTAACTTCATATACTTGATTAAAATATAAAATGTACTAAATTGTATTACAAATTATATCCATCGCATGGCCACTATAAAAAAAAAAAAAACCTTTAACTCACACAAAACAAAAGAAAGTGTTAATGGTGTTACATTTTACTAGTTATTTATACAACTAATCGAGTCTAGGTCGACAGTGGTGTCAATGTATGCCGTCTCTCTTCTTAAGCACGTCACTAATTTAAAATCATTCGACATTAATCCAATCCAATCCAATGACCTCTAATCTCTCTCTCTCGCTCGCTTCACTTCACTTCACTTCTTGTCCCTATTCTACAAATACACACACGCACCTTCATCTCCTCTCACCCTCATCATCTCTATTCATAATTACACAGAATCTAATGTCTGATTTCCTCACCGATCTAACCTTCCTGCCCATCAACTGACCCAACCTCCTTCCTCTTTACTTTTTTGTGTTGGATTTGGTGAACAAGAAGATGGACAAGTATGAGCTTTTGAAGGATATAGGATCTGGTATTTTTGGCGTTGCCAGGTTGATGAGGAATAAGGACACCAAGGAACTTGTTGCTATGAAATACATCGAGCGTGGCCACAAGGTTTTCCTTTTTTATTTTTTTCTCTTTAGAATAAATTGATTTGGTGATTTAGTAAGCATTTATTGATCTGAGACTCCGATGATGTGCTCACTTTCATGTTTGCAGATTGATGAGAATGTAGCCAGGGAGATCATGAACCACCGATCTCTTCGACATCCCAACATTATTCGCTTTAAGGAGGTGTGGGCAATTTAATCTCCATTAGATGTCATCTCTCGCCTTTTTGTGGGTTTGAGTATTTATTAGTACTATTTTAATAGACCCCTTTTCTTTTCTTTCTCTTGTGTTGATGGATTTACAGGTGGTGCTGACCCCAACCCATCTGGCTATCGTAATGGAATATGCTGCAGGAGGAGAACTCTTTGAGCGCATCTGCAACGCTGGACGGTTCAGTGAAGACGAGATGTGTGTGTTCCGTTTAGCTGATCAGGAATTATTATTATTATTTATTGTATGACTGGCTGTTTTTACAATTTAAGTATTGTGGAACACTTTTTGTGTGGGACAAGTGAGCGTGGGAGTACACATACTATGTTGATGGTGCCATCTACGTTGTATTTAAGTGACTGAGACGTGTTACCTCATTATTAAATTCTCGTTACAGTTGAGTATCTTCTTTATTGATATTGTTTATATTTTCTAGGCAAGATTCTTTTTCCAGCAGCTTATTTCAGGCGTGAACTACTGTCATTCCCTGGTAAGCTAGCTATGTGTATTCTTTTTTTTTTAGTAATATGCTCTGTCAGTGATCATTGATTTATTTTTCGACATTTTCAATAGCAAATCTGTCATAGAGATCTGAAGTTGGAGAACACCTTGTTGGATGGAAGCCCTGCCCCTCGTCTTAAAATATGCGACTTTGGTTACTCCAAGGTTATTTCTACGACTTGCATTTACCAGTTGACTACTGTGAAAATCTCAATTTGATGACCTGCCTTCGATTTGTGTAGTCGTCACTGCTCCATTCAAGACCTAAATCGACTGTTGGAACTCCTGCATATATTGCACCTGAGGTTCTCTCTCGCAGAGAATATGATGGAAAGGTTTTTGCTGGATATATCAAATTATTAAAGTAATTATGATCACATTTTTTACCAACAAAAAGAGTTGAAAATGAACGCTACAAAGTCTTATTCTGGCACAAAACTGTTCAGATTTTGTTTCAGCATCATTTTTAGGACATTAAAATTTAAATCAGTTTGTTAAAAAAAATGATAGTATCTTTAACTTGTCTGTTTCCCGTTCTAGTTGGCTGACGTATGGTCATGTGGTGTGACACTCTATGTCATGCTTGTTGGGGCATACCCTTTTGAGGATCAAGAGGACCCAAAAAATTTCAGAAAAACTATCAGTGTAAGTTGTTTTGCTTTCCTCCTCTGTCATCTCCATCATCACTCATGATTAACCGTTTGATTCATTTAACTGTACATTGTAGAGAATAATGGCTATCAAATACAAGATCCCTGATTATGTGCACATATCTCAAGACTGCCGACATCTGCTATCCAGGATCTTTGTTGCTAATCCGCTCAGGGTATGCCAAATATATATTTAATCATTGTCAATGCAAATTGTATTTGCATCATTGTTCCAGTTTCTGTTTCAGTTATTTAGTTGAATCAATGCAATATAGAATGGAAAAATTCAGTTTCTCATCAGATAAACATATGATCACATTAGTGAATAAAAGTGAAGCTGGTCATGTAATCTTGTGTATGAAAGTAGACTTGATTAGGATTATTCTTTGGAACAAGCTATACAACTTCACGCAAGTCTTATTATGATCACGTAGTATTTATGATTGGTGGTTGCTACTTGTTGTGACACCGCTGTAACTTATATTGGTGGTTTCTACTTGTTGATATTCTCAACGCCTCTGTAACAGAGAATCAGCATCAAGGATATCAAGAGCCACCAGTGGTTCCTCAAAAATCTGCCAAGGGAACTAACTGAAGCTGCTCAAGCTACATACTACAAGCGAGAAAACCCCAGCTTCTCCCTCCAAAGTGTAGAAGACATAATGAGAATTGTAGAGGAGGCCAGAAAGGCCCCTCCAATTGTGCGATCTGTAGGTGGCTTTGGCTGGGCCGGAGAAGAAGATGAAGATGATGAGGACGAAGTTGAAGAAGAATATGATGAGGAAAAAGAAGACGAGTATGAAAAAACAGTAAAAGAAGCTCATGCCAGTGACAATTTGAGATCAAGGATGGTCAGTTGCGGATCAAAGATTAACAACCTACACCCCAGAGTTGTATCAGCCAAATCCTCCAAACATTGCTGTTGTCTTACCTGCGCGCTACGTAGAGGCTCTCTGTTTTTAAAATGACCTTTGTAAATTATTGTTAGTAGTTTGCGGTTTATTCTCAAGGTATTATAATGCTTATCCATTCTAGCAGCTTTACTATGCATGTATTTTAGTCTTTTTTGTCATTGGAATTTGGAAGTCATGTAACTTTTTAAAAATAATAATTGATAGGTTAATTATCTATGGAAAATGATTTCATTTCTTTGTATCCGGAAAATGTTTTCATTTTTGAATCAACTAATTTTTGCTAGGGTTTACTGCAGAAAAAATAATATTATAATAAGTCGTTATGTAGATAAAGATATTATAACTTAAAATTATGAAAAAAATATATTAAAAGCATTCTATTAACAAAAAAATAGATAATCGCCTTTAATTAACTTAAAAAAATCAGAAAACATATATCAAAAAAACTTACAAAAATTAAGAACAAATAAGTAAAATCCACTCATTTAATATCACTTCTGATAAACAATATTATGCCTCAAGAAAAACTGCGCCGTTATTTTGGCGTCCGGATCTGATTTCATACTTCGAGTTTGTTTTTTAGTTTTATTTAAGAATAAATTAGTTTTAAACACTATTTATTCACGAAATTCAGATACTTATTTAAACATTTGGATTTTTTTTATTGGAACGGTGCTACCAACAAGCAGCACCAACAGCAGGAAAAAGCTAAGCTGTGCAAAGAACAGGAATAGCAACACCCGAGTTCCAAGACCAGCGATCTCTGAGGGCTCTTTTGGCCAGCCCATCTGCCCACCTGACCGCGTCCCTAGGAACCATCGTTAGCTTCCAGGACGGGAAACGATCTAAGAGTTTCCAGCAATCCGGTAACCACGACGAGAAAGAACGTTCGCTCCACAGTATACCCTCAGTTGAGTCATACGATTTCACATCTATTTATAAATTGATCATTTTTTCTAGACAACGTGAGATATTTCTCAGATACTCAACATATAACACATTTAATTTGTCTTTTACTCCGTCCGCTTATGGTCTTTCTATTTGGATTAATAACACGTTAATTAAGTAATAATGAAAGTGTGAGAGTAAAAATAAAATAAAAGTAAGTAAGACAAATATAAAGTATAAAAGATAAGAGTGAATTAATTGTCTTAAAAAATAGGAAGAACTTTAGAATCCAAATAGAAAAAGGGGAAATTACAGAAAAAGACCCATATGAGTACCTGTTTTTCCAGATGACACCCCTCCGTTTCAAATTCACACTTAAACACCTACGTCTTTTCTACGTTTTCAATTTGACACCTTATGTGAAAGTTAACTGCGCGTGTGCACACGCTTATCCCCTTCGTTTAATCGATAGTCGATTTAGGGCTGTAACACTTAGTCGATTTCAGTTCTTCACTTCAGTCATCGCGAATTGTCGTGCGCTCGTCACTCGATTTTGAGGTGCGTTCGTTAGTCGAGGGTTCGTCAGTCGGTGCGTCAGTCAGTCGAGGGTTCGTCAGTCCGTGCTTCGTCAGTCGAGGGTTCGTCGTTGACCTTGAGGAGCATCGGAGATGTCGCGAGCACGGGATTTAGGTATGTTTCAGATCTATTTCAATTACTTTTGATTAGTAGGTATTTAGGGTTTCGGGTTTGTGCATGTCCATTTCACTGCTTTGTTAAGGTGATTTAGGATTTTTTTTTCTCAGAAAAATTTGTATGTCCCAGATCTGATTTAAGGATTTATGAATTTGGGCATTTAGGGATTTAACTGGTCGGAATGAATCTTCATGTCCCATTTGATGCTTTCCCTTACGATATATATGTTTTGCATTTCCCCGATTCTGATTTCTAATGCATAAAGTGCATGTTTTTGGTCTAGGAATTAGAAATTTCTGTATTTAGTTCTTGTTGTTAATTTTAGTCTGATAAATCATGCATGCTCCAGTCTTGGGCGTTAATTTTAGAGTGATGCACAATGGAAATTTCTTCATGGATGGAACTGTTTTAAAGTACAAAAAAGGTCAGGTTTTGCTTCTGAATGGAGTTTTTCCGAAAGCTATTAGTAAAGCGTACATTGAGGAACAGATTATGAGGGGTGGTGGTTTTGCGGACATTAAGGACATTTACTATTTGGAACCGGGAAGGAGATTAAACAGGGGGTTGTTTAGAATAGCTGATGATGAAGCAATTAAGGGTATGATGAGATTCACTGGTTGGAACAAAACTGTCCTCATTTATGTTGTAAGGGAATCAGAAATTGGACCGGATGAGTTGAGGAACTTAAGTACACAGAAACCTAGCCCCCATCTTTCTGATGTCCAGTTGAACCCTTCAGCAGAGGATCATGTTTCCCCATCTGTTCGTACAAGGGCAACAAATCCTAGCAAGGGCAGTCGCCAAAAATTACCAATCAGAAGCAAAGGTAGGGTATTAATTGAACCAGTCGAGAAATCAGTGATTGGGGATGAAAATGATGTGGAGCGTAACAGCGAAGATATGGTTATTCAGACGGAAAGTTCTTCAAATGAGTCTGAGTTTGAAATGTCTGAAAATGATGCTTCTGATGTGGATCTCGTGGAAGAGTCAACAAGACCACAACTTGATGAAGGTTTCAATGCTGAAGAAGTAGATGATGCAATAGATGAACTGATGGAGGCTAGGGGGGAAGAGTTTGATAGTGTGACTGAAGAGGATGAGAAGGAAGAATGTAAGACAGTTGGAAAAAAGAAGAGGAAGATAGAAAAGAGGAAGTTCAATTTGTTTGATCCTGAAATTGGATTCAATCCACCAGTGCAGCTACATGAAGGCTTGGTTTTTCCATCGAATGAGATTTTAAGGAAAGCATTAAGACAGTTTTCACTAGAAACCAAAGGGGACTACTATTATCTTCACAACAACAATACCAGAGTGTATGCATATTGTAAGAAGAGATGCATATGTAAATCAGATAATTTCAGAGCAAAATGCACTTGCAAACAGACAATCTGCAAATGGAAGGTGCTGGCAAGGAAATATGCCAGTGATGGATCTTTCCAAATAAAGTCTTTGGTCAGTAAGCATGAATGTGAGCATTCAAAGTACAATTCGAAGATTAATTCAACCTGGCTGGCAGAACGGTATCTTTATCACTACAAGGCTGATCCTCATTGGAAAATCGAGGCATTTAGAGAAGCTGTAAGACGAGAGCATGACTTAGAGGTTTCTTACATTCAAGCATGGCGTGCTAGGTTACGTGCAATGTTGATGAATGAAGGAGATGCTACACATCAGTATGCAATTGTGCAGGACTATGCTTTGACAATTATGAAGACAAATCCAGCAAGTTCAGCTATAGTGAAGGCTGACATTGGATATCCACAAGCACCAGTTTTTGAACGTCTATATGTATGTATGGCAGCATGTAAGATGGGGTTTTTTAGGGGTTGTAGGGACATTATTGGGGTTGATGGTTGTCATTTAAGGGGAGCTTTTACTGGCCAAATATTGGTTGCTGTTGGACAAGATGGTAACAACAACATATATCCGATAGCATACGCTGTTGTAGAAGCTGAGCGTTTAGACACTTGGCAGTGGTTTCTAGATTTGCTACTGAATGATGTTGGTGAAGCCCTGCCCACATTCATATCTGATCGTCAAAAAGGATTACAAGAAGCTTTGAGGCCGTTGACATTGCTATCTGGGCACAGAATATGTGTAAGGCACATGTATAGCAACTTCAAACTGATATTTGGGAGTGGGAAAGCATTCAAAGAATTGATTTGGCGAGCTGCCCGAGCATATACACAGGTAGAATTCAACGCAGCAATGGATCAAATTAAAACCTTGGATGAAAAGGCGTATGACTATCTGATCAAGCAACCAGTTGTTACATGGTCTAGACACGCGTTCTCAACTCATTTGAAGTCAGATATGCTGCTGAATAATATGTGCGAAAGTTTCAACGCATGGATTTTACCTGCTCGTGAAAAAACGGCCCTTTCGGCGATGGAATGGATAAGGAGAGCTTTAATGAACAGGTAACTTGTTTACTTTCAGTTTTAATAACTTACTTTGATCACTTTCAGTTTTAATAGCTTACTTTGATTACTTTCAGTTTTAATAGCATTCACCATCTACAGATTTGACAAAAAGAGGCAGAAGATGGCTGGGTATGTGCATAAATTTACCCCAAGAGCAAGGAAAGTCATTGAAGCGGCAAGGGAAGAAGGAACACGACGATGTACTGCCTTCACCGGTGGAGGAAGCGAGTTTGAGGTTGAGCACCTTGGAAGGAGGTTCGTTGTTGATTTGGAAAAGGGAACTTGTGACTGTCGTCGCTGGGAGCTGACTGGTATCCCTTGCTGTCATGTCATGTGCTGCATAGTGAAGACAAGAAGCTCTGTTGACAATTATAAGAGCAATTACTACACCACTGAAAGATATATCAGTGCCTATAATGAGACATTCCACCCAGTCCCGGATAAGTCATTGTATGAGAAATCTGGCATGATCCCACTGCTCCCGCCTAAACATGTTGTGCAACCAGGGAGGCCTAAGAAAAATTCAAGGCGAAGGGAGGCAGGTGAGGAAATACCTGCCAGTACGAAAACATCAAATAAGATCCGCATAATTAACACACAAAGGTGCTCCAATTGTGGCGAGACAGGGCACAACAAACTGAGCTGTATTAAAGCCTCAAATGCCAAATCTGAAATCCCTTGCAAAGCTGGTGGAAGGCCTAAACATTCCGACACCGTGCAGATTGGCAGTCAGCGGAAAAAATATACTGAGAAGGTAATTTACTAACTTTTTGAATGTTGATATTTGAGTACATGTGATAGCAATGATTTTCAATGACTTCCATTTCTAGGAAACCAATAAGAAGGCCGCTGGTAATTCCAGCAAGCCCTCCACTCAGCCTAGCAAGCCTTCAACTCAGCTTAGCAAGCCCTCCACTCAGCCTAGCAAGCCCTCCACTGACCCTAACTCAAAAATACCTAGCAAGCCCTCCACTCAGCCTGACACTGCTGTTGCTAGTTGTACACTGGTATGTTCAAACCGAACATTATTGTTGTTTTTTGAGTTCAATACCTTCTATGATACACTGCTGATTTTTTGCACTGATTTTGCTTGCTGACTTTGAAACTTTGGATTTGTTTAAGGATGCAATTCAGCGACGCGTGTCCCCTAGAAACAAGAAATATTTCTTGGACTTGACCACTGAAGAAGAAACTAGTAAGAGCAAGGCTAAAAGGTCTCTTGCTGGTCAAAGTAGCCAACCTCAACAGCAAGTTCCGAAGCTTGTCAGGGCCCCTTATTTAACTAGAAATTGATCAATGCAGTGACTTATGAGCTTTGTAACTTCTGAACAGGGTTCACTTTCATGGTTTATGGTCTGTCTATCTAGTGTTTATGTATGGTGTCTTTGTTGAACACCCTGAACTATCTCTGTTGAACAATTTTTTGGTATGCAAGGTGTGTGTTCAACAGCAGATTTTAATCTGAACAATGTGTATGTTGAAGGATATTTAGCCGAACTGGTATTATTTTATCAACAGCCGCAAATTTAATCCAACTTGTATGCTGTTCCATTTACATTTTTAATCGAACTCTGTAGCTATGTCCCAGCGCAGAGGCGAGAAGCTAGGGTGAGAGGCAACCACAAGGCACGAAAAGGCGAGACAGGTGCAAGGCGAGCGCAAGGCGTGGCATTCGATGGAGCCGAAGCACAGGAAGGAGGCAAGGCGGTCGAGAGGTGAGGGGATTTGTGAAAAAATCGGAATTCACGCGACAAAACTGGATTTGAACATCACGCGCAGTTAACTTTCACATAAGGTGTCAAATTGAAAACGTAGAAAAGACGTAGGTGTTTAAGTGTGAATTTGAAACGGAGGGGTGTCATCTGGAAAAATGGGTACTCATATGGGTCTTTTTCTATAATTTCCCCTTATTTTTAATATAATTAGAATGATTTAGTTGGATAGGAATGAGTTGAGTTAGATGTTGTTAGTAAATGTAGTAATATAGTTAATTTTGATTGTTAAATGTGTGAAATTTAACGGAGTGGTTGAATTTATTTGATTAGATATTCTATTATACCGGATGAATTACCTATACAGAGAGTCAGAATTTGATGATGGCTGCTGCTGGTGCTATTGACGTCTCCCGTCGAAGATTCTCCCGATGAGCAGACGAACTCATCATCATCATCAGTACTGCTGTTGATAACAAATGGCCTGCTGCACCGTGTTTCGTGTCATCGTTCCGGACTCTAGGCTTGGTAGAATCATCGGTCGTAAAGGCGATCTAATCTAAAAGCTATGCGAAGACACTCGTGCTCGCGTTCGTATTCTCGAATCTCCTCCCATCCCGATCGAATCGTCAGTCTTCTCTCTAATTTCTCCACACACATACACATCTATTTGTAGATTGAATACTTCAGGAGGAATTGGGCAGCTCTCCCGAAACACCGGTCGTTGGCAAACTGACGTACTTAGGGGTCGTGTGCGAACCCTAGATATACTATACATTAACCTTCAATTTAGGCAATGTGACACAGATGAGTCCATTGGACTCAACTGCAAACTCTCAACACTGCTATGGATGCTGTTATGAGAATTTTCAAGCGTGTCAATGGATTATTAGACAACGATGCTTCTAAATCCAACGCTTGGTGATCAAATCTATTCAAGACAGCATTGGTGCTTCTGTCAGAATTTTATCTGAAGGTATGTTTAAGTAACAATAATGTCTCCTTAGGGTAATTGTATATTCCTGTGTGTTAACTGTTAAGTATGTCTCACTTTGTTGGGCGACCAGATATTTTGAATCCAGCTTTTCACATTAGGATTGATGTAAATTTCTGGCTTTTATCATTGTTATGAAATGACGGGTGCAATTCTTTTTTTCTTTTTTTTCTAGGTGACATGCAAGCCTACATCGCAAAAGATGAAAGGATAGTTGAATTGCAAGGAGATGCACTGAGGGTTCATAAAGCACTTGATGCGGTGCTAGGGCATTTAAGGAAATACTTGGTTGATCATAGTGTTATTCCCCTCTTTGAAAATACTGTAAGTTTGTTTATGTATTCGTTGCAACCATACATGGACACTGGGCAGGCCTGATTGTCTACCCCCTTCTTCTAAATGTGCTTAACTGATTTCAGTATAATACACCAAATGTACAAGAGCGTCAAGTGGACATGCGGATAACCAATCCAGTACTACAGACAGTTTCCCACTCTGGAATTAGCAATGAATATTCAATGCCAGCTAATAGGGAAATGCTCTATCTTGAACATGATGGGCAACTTGAGAGTAATTTTCCTACCTCTGGTTTTCCTCAAATTGAACTGGAATCTGGTATATCAGGCATTTGATCCTCGGGCATTGTGCATCTGGGTTCATCCTTTGTTACTCAGGTAGATTTCAGAAGCTCGTTCAATCTATTTTTTTTTTACCTTATGTAAGAACAAGAGGTTTGTCAGCAGCAATGACCTACTGTTACCTGCATACATCTTATGGTTGTACCTCCATGATATGTCTGTGTTTTCATTTTGAAACTCATGGCTTGTTGATATATCCATGCAGGTGATTAGCCTGGTTTTTATAACCTCGAACAATATTTGTAAATTTAACTTTTATTGATAATGGTACTGGTACATTCTATATAGGTTGTTGAATTACAAACAAGTATGCAAATTTAACACGTATTTTGTATTTTCTCGTACGGGTGATGCAGTGGTTACATTTTCCCTGAACAACAAAATATTTCATTCTATTTTTGCTATAAGGTTACAAAGACTGCAGATACCTCTGGCATATGCTGAGGATATTATTGGCATTGCTGGGACAAGTACTGCGTACATCCGCCGGACAAGTGGTGCAGTTCTTACTGTGCAGGCGAGCAAAGGGTTGCCTAAGGAGATAACAGTCGAAATTAAAGGGACATCATCCCAGGTTCGAATAGCCCAGCGTCTAATACAGGTAAGAGCAAGCAATCATTGATGTGTGACATCTGGCATTACACTTTTGATTATGTGAACTGCATTTGATTATGACTATGGGACGTAAGTGGATTGGTAAAACTTTAGCAAACTGTGTGTATGTTTAAATGTGATACAATTGTCTATGGAATTAAGAGTGTAGAACAAATAAAATGATCCCTACTTGACCTGTTTGTGACTGAATCAAGTGTTCATAGAAGGTCGTCATCATATCAAGTTGCTGCAAAATAGCGTCATAATTATTGATACCCCTAACTTTAATTTGCACGATTTTATTAGTAACCACAAGGAGCCAGTTAGCAATTATAGATATTCAGATATGGGTTTGAGATCGTCTTTCTTGCCACAAAGCCAACATACATCTTCAGCTATGGAGTATGGTGGATACAGGCCTTTTGAGATTCCTGATAGGCTTGGACCCTCCGGTGTTGGCGGTCCCGGTCCGATCCCCGGGTCACATTTTTTATTTTTTATTTTCCGAACCCAGGTTCGGTCCAAACCCGAATAACCAAAAAAAAATTCAAAGAAAAAACCCGAATTTTCCAGTCCAAATCCGGACCCGGATCACCCCTCTCCGAAATCCGGTCCGGTCCCGGTCGGGGTGATCCGGATGTGCATGCCTTGGCGACCGTGGGAATACTTTTAGGTTATGAATGGTCGGTCGCGGGTTGCCTAGGCATGGTAGCTTGCTCTATCTGGTGGAAAAACAGATTTTTTTATGTCATTGTTTTTCATGTCAATAGACAATCAGGCAATTGTAAATGTACTGTATAATTCTAAAGTCATCATTATTTTTTTAATAATAATCTAATGCGTATTACGGACTATATTTTGGCAATAACTTTTTTTTTTCCCGATGAAAACTGGTTACAACACAGGCCAACACCGACCAATCCACCCAAATATACAAGAGCCATACAAAACAGACATACATAACAACACTAGATGATAACCGAAAGAAATAAACTACATCTTCATTTGTCTTATCTGCTGCAATTCGATCGGAAGAGCATCCAATCTGTTCCACTCCCAACACCTTCTTCTAGCAGATTTTGCTAACTCATCAGCGACGTAATTTAGCTCCCTGGATATGTGTTT
>JAWWMW010000510.1:161774-173841 GCA_035048345.1 Echeveria elegans
GTAATTCTGAATATACAAATGCACTAAAACATATGGGTTAAAGCCGTTAGATGAGCGTATAAATACGGCTCATCAGGACGACGGTAGCGCAGCTAGCATTGGATAATAGAATTTGGTTAAGAACATGGATGTTCCGTTCTCAATCCATCCACACCTTCCTAAGTGAAGTCCTTCATCTAGCAACAACGAGCATGCATTAGGTCAATATGAGTTGACCACAAGTTGACATCAACTCCTTTGTAAAAGTGTAACCACCATTGTTCCACATATTCCTACAACTGTATCCACCACCTTGGCTTTTCATCCTAAACTCCCTAAACCCAATCTCTCCAACTGGAAACTAACAGCTAAAATGAAGGCGATGGCGGGCACTAGATTGGTCATGGCTGCGACAAATGTCGTTGATGTTAATGCCAAGCTTTCTATGTACATGTTCTAATACAATATTATCTTGCATATATATGTCCCAGTACATATCATCATCAGTACGCATATACACTTATACAATATAGTCTGCATTTGAATTAACAAGATCAAATAATAAATAACAGAACCAATATATTTATTATTGAACAATTCTCAACTAGAGAGTTGAGAGAAGATGTTGTGCAAGGTTAGGTCACCCAAGTAAGTCACTTAGGAAAGTTTGGAAGATGTCGACTGTCAAGGTAATATTTGGGACACTCTTCCTGCAATAATAATTCAATCCTATATATATTCGGTTTATTTGTTGTAGCTGAAATTCATGCAAATTAAGGACCAGTCGACGTAGTAGAAATAAACTTCAGTATGCATTAAGGACCTGCTTTCAAAGATGAGGGCAAGTGGAAGCATGAATGCAGCAGCGAAGAGGAGTCTATAAGCCAAGAAGATCCTCACAAGTTCATCCCATCATTTGCAGCCAGCTTGTAAAACACATTCACTCCTGCATACAGAGTCTGGACTAACACCATCAGGCTCCGGCCTCAATCTTGCTAGCTAGGCTAGGGATTTCCGCGTTTATCGGAACAGTCAAAATGAATGCACTTGCAATGAAGTTGAAGCATCATCTCAAGAACCCATCAGGCAAGCATCGTTGTTGGTTTATAATGCGGCGGCTGAGACATGAGAGTTCTGACGTTCATGGAGTCCACGTCAGCAAAACTGTAAAAAAATAGTATCCCGTCTTAATTTATAGGTTCACTATTTTTTTTGGATGTTCAATTTTATAGGAACACTTACTTAATTAGAAAAGAAATTATAATAAATGGACAATACTATCCATGCATTAATTAAAAATTTTATATTTTAATACTTCCAAGTCACACTAATACACTTAAAAAAAATTATATATACATAAAATTTCTAGTGCAATAGGAAGTGGTCAGTAATTAAGAATCTGGATAAGAATATGATCCCTCCCGCAACCAAACAGCACCCAATTCCACTCCACGTGTAGCCAAGTCAACCAATCCCGTCCGTTGACAATCGAATATTTCCTGACAAAGACCGAATCAGAGCGTGCGAGTGGTGCAATTGGTCAGCCTCATCTTCCGATCGGCTAATTGTCAACTCCACCAACCTGAGTTTCCTCTTCGCCTTCTTCTTATTCTTCGTACAAAGACCGAAATTTTGAGAGATTGTTGACCGATCGGACCATCGATATTTTGCGCCAATGGGACACGCGAACTCGAAGCATTCCTCTCCAGACGACGCGGCCGCAGCCGTAGACGCGACCGGATCTGCTTCGGCTTCGTTCCGCACCAGGTTGAGGAGGAGAATGAGCAGACATTTACACCGACGTGAAAATGGATCGTCTCACCGGAGGAGTAGTGGCAGTGGATCGGAGGAGAGGCGTTTGTCCAGCGAAGATGATTTTGCTGGAATCGCTCTCGTTAACATCGTTAGCGTAAGTAGTAGACGACTTCAATTTTTTTCTGATTTTTGAATTTCTACTATAGTTAGGGTTTCATGCGAGTTTCTGATTTTGGTGAATGTAGGCGGAGATGAAGTTCAAGGATAAGTGGCTTGCCTGCATCACTCTTGGCCAGCAGACTTTCAGGACTGCAGTTTCTGATCAGTTGAGTGCATTTTACTCTTATTCTCTGGAGAAGTCTGAATTATTTGCGGATGATTGGGGGATTCTTAGTTTCATTTGTTATTAAATGGTTGTAGAAATGGCCTCATCTTGCATTGTTTTTTCATGTTGTTGGTGTTGATTTTGCAGCACAAGCAAACCAGTCTGGAAATCTGTGAGTGCTACTTACTAGGTTATGTTGTCTCGTATTATAGTTGCTTAAATGTTTTTAGTTTCTAATATGCTATGCTTTACAGAAAAAGAAACTTTTACTGGAACGAAATGGACCTCATATTGCTAGGATTTCAGTGTATGAGGTGAGTTACATATTACATTCATCAGTTTTGGTATTTTCTTGCGTTCCTGTTGTTAGATTACATCAATACAAAGATAGCCAAACCACACTAGTTCAAATCTTGGCATTTTTAATACGTTGTAATAATACTTGACTGGGGACGTCTATTAACTTGCTCAATGTTCTCTCTGTGATGCAGACTAACAGGGTTCTGAAGAATAATCTTGTAGGATTTTGTGAAATTGATTTACTTAAATCTCTTGTGCGTGTAAGTTGAGACCGTGTTTCATTTTGTGGTTCATGAATGCAAAATGACACTGAACTTGAGTTTGTACTGACATGTTTTTGTGCTGCAGGAATCGAGTTCTGATGTTAAACTGGTTGAACTGCTGGACCCTTCATCTAGTGCAGTGGTCGGAAATATAAACATTTCATTAACCATAGAGGTTTAAATTTAAATAACTTGTTACTTTGCTTCCATACACTTAGCACGCTGCAGAATTACCTATGTAACGTGCTGACAATGACAGGATCCTGTTGAGACTGAGAAGAACTTCGCTAGACGCATCTTAGCAATAGTGGTATGTTATAGCTATCCCCTTACTTCACAGTTTTCTTTTTCTTGTATGCTGTGTTTCTCCGTTGGGTCTTAAGTCTTATATTTTCAGTTTTCCTTTTCACTCCAACTGCTCACAAGTACTTAAAATCGAGGTGTAATGGAATTATGGAAATGGACTGCATGATCCTGAAACCAGCTTGTAATCATTGTTCTGTCTACTACCTCTTATTTTTCTTTCTGCGCGTAGGATGGTAATGAAGATGGAATGCTTTCATTTTCTGAATTTTCTGATTTGGTTAATGCATTTGGCAATGAACTGGCTGCTGAGAAGGTTCGACCTTCTTCTATACATAACTTTGAGTCTCCTGCCTTCAAAATTCTTAACATGATATAAGACAGCTCACAAATTATTATTCCTGCAACCTTCCAGAAAGAAGAGCTTTTCAAAACTGCAGATGCGAATGGGGATGGAGTAGTTACTGTGGACGAGTTGGCTACTCTAATTGCAAGTGAAAATGAAATGTACGGATTAAGGATTTTAGGTTATCGTGCATCCTGAAATCATTATAGTTTCCTTATTTTTCATTTGCATTTCAGTGTTTTCTTGCAGGTGAAGTTCAAATAAATACTGTATTTACATTTTATTGTGTATGCTTCAGGGAACCGCTCATCAATCGATGCCCTGTTTGTGGTGAAAAACTTCACACATCCGATAAATTGAACAATATGGTTCATATGACTCTGTGTTTTGATGAAGGAACTGGATACCAGATTATGACTGGTGGGTTTTTGACCGATAAACAGGCGGCCTTAGGGTAAGAACTTTGTGACTCATAATAGTAGATTATTTTATTTTATTACTATGAAATTGTGTTTCCATTGATTCGGGATATGAAAGTCTGTAACTGCCACGTGTACTTATGTAGGTGGATGTTTAAACTAAGTGAATGGGCTCATTTTTCGTCGTACGACTATGGTTTAAACTTGGGTTCAAATGCATCCCACATACTGGTAAATGGTTTTTTCATCTGTTTTTGTATAGGCCATCATTCTCCTAATCATCTTTTTTTTGTGTTTTTTTTGGATTGGCTGTAAATGTTGGGCATCCCGTAGTTGCTGTTGATATAATAAGATTGCACTCTTGATTTTCAAAGAACTTTTAACTTCTAAGCACCTTGATAGCACAGGTTTTTGATAGAAAATCCAAGAGGATAGTTGAGGAGTTGATTGATAAGAAAATTATGCTTGCCATGAGAGCTATATATCAATCAAAAGTCGGTCTTGGCATGTTGGACAAAGGTTCGTATAAACTGTTTGTATGTAAATTGTTATCTTCTGTGAGAAACTGAAGCTATACGATTGGGACAGAATAATGAGTTGTGATCTATTTGGTTTCAGGCGCAAAAGATCTGTTGCAAAATCTCTCCGAAAAGCAAGGCCGCAAAATGAGTACACCTGAATCTGTCAATGATATACCGAAGTTCATTGAATTTTTCAAGGCATGACAAAACATTTTCTTTGCAAGCTACACATAAGGATGACACTTCAAGTAGTTTTTTTCAGTTCATTGTTTGTATTTCCAGTTCTAATATTGTTAACTGCCCAAGGATTCACTCCCTTACACAGCAAAAATTTATGCAGGATCAAATCAATATGTCTGAAGTAAAGCATCCAATGGATCATTTCAAGGTAGTTGGATATTTTCTTTGCTAAGATTTCATAAAATCAACCTGAACTATACGAAACTGGTTAGCGTTTGATATTCATGTCTGACAAGGTTATCATCTTAACATCTGCTTGAATGCATACAGGGTTTCTTAGTTTCTATGATGAAAAGCTTTGTGTACTGATAATTTGTATCCATCTCTTTTTCTTGTAGACCTTCAATGAATTCTTCATCAGGGAACTTAAACCCGATGTCAGACCAGTTGCCTGCCTAGAACTCGAGGATATTGCGGTTTGTGGGGCTGACTGCCGTCTAATGGCGTTTAAATCAGTTGAAGATAGCACTCGCCTTTGGATAAAGGTAATGTACTCTACGAAAACAGTGGAGAGAATATTAACATATTGCACAAGTGGCCATATTTGAAGCTGTTTCAAAGTCATATTTTTTTGTACTTGTATAGGGCCGAAGGTTCTCAATCAAGGGGCTTTTGGGAAACGACAACAATATTGACTCTAGCCCCTTTGAAAATGGGACAGTTGTGATTTTCCGACTGGCTCCACAGGTAGCAGTTAGCACTTTACGTTACTTTGAAAATTTAATTAGCTAATAAAAAATATAAATTAAGGTTAAAAGTATTTCTTTCATACTGCCACAGGATTATCACCGCTTCCATGTACCAGTTTCTGGAGTTATCGAGCAATCTGTAGATGTTCCCGGCTGTTTGTACACGGTATGACAATGCTTGCCATACAAATTCATTCCGGACTCAGTTGAGGGTTTTTGCATTGAAATTCTAGTGTTGCTGTATTAATTTTATCTGGACTCAGGTTAATCCTATCGCGGTGAACAGTAAATACTGCAATGTTTTCACTGAGAACAAGAGGAATGTGTCAATCATATCAACCGTTCATTTCGGAAAGGTTCGACCGTTTGTGCACTTCGTTTAGTTACTCCAGGATTTATTCTAAGTTATAGCTGCTAGCTATCCTAGTAGAGATTCTGAATGCAAAACAAATGCAGGTGGCATTTGTTGCAATTGGAGCAACCATGGTTGGTAGCATCACTTTTGTAAAGGAGAAAGGCGACTATGTTAAGAAGGGAGATGAGGTAATGAATGAGTATGTTACTTGAAATAATCCTTAAACAGTGTTCAGTTCCAGATTTAATCTAATATGTGACAAATATATATCTTCACACTACAGTATGGATATTTCTCATTTGGTGGAAGCACAGTTATCTGCATCTTCGAAAAGGTAAAGAAAGGGTCTTTCAGTCCAAGGTTTACGTCCAGAAGTCTTAATCCATCATCGTAACTAGCATCTGACAAAGTTATGATATTTTGCTGCAGGATGCGATTGATATTGACACAGATCTTCTTACAAATAGCTCTAAATCACTGGAGACACTTGTGTGTGTTGGTATGTCTCTAGGAGTCATGAAACACAAGGAAGCTAATTCTTAAACGGGGCGAAAGATGTGGCTACAGTAGATTAAAGGTAACAAAATGATTCATCCAGTGGATTGTGGATTGTGGATTGTGGATTGTGACATAACATACTCTGACTAATTGTAATCTATAAATGTAATTTTTGAACACAAAATAACTTCAATGGCGTTCATTTTTTTAATGCTTCAGGGTATTTTACTATCTGGAAACTAACAAGGAAAAAGATTCAGTTTTGACTGCTTACAATT
Organism: Echeveria elegans; assembly: GCA_035048345.1. Classification (NCBI taxonomy): domain Eukaryota; kingdom Viridiplantae; phylum Streptophyta; class Magnoliopsida; order Saxifragales; family Crassulaceae; genus Echeveria; species Echeveria elegans. The sequence continues at coordinate 168,046 of JAWWMW010000510.1, forward strand.
GTTTACAGACTAGAATCTCTGTTGATAGTTTCCTGTGTTGTAGGGATTCTGATGTGAAGCTTGGTGTACATTATGATAAGCTAGGTGTCCTTGTAATTGATCCTTTCCATATTGCTGCCATATTAACTGCTCCTCCACCAGCAACTTCTGCTTTTTCTCCATCTCAGACATCTGCACATATGCGGGGGGCGGCACGGCTAAGGAAGCTGCAAATGGGTCAACATAAGCCGGTTGCTGGGAGCCAGAGCCACTAGTTGGTGGGGCTGGCAAGGCTAACATGGCCGGCTTTCCTGCTGACCCAATAGCCACACTACTCGCACTTCCTGTTGCCCCTGCTCCCATTGTGCCAGCCTTGATCGCCTGTTGCTGATACATCCCGTCTAGTAACAGCATGTCAAATCCTCCCGCAAGCGAGACCGACTGGTTCGACAAATGGCTAGCTGATTGCACTAATGCCTCCTCCCAGTTCTCGTCCGTGGCAAATGCTTGCCAAGCAGGGGCTGAGGAAGCAGCAGTGTTCGTCTTGGGCAGTCCATCAAACAAAGCTAGTGCCAGAGAGTCTGCATGCTGCTCTGTGGTGGGTGCATCCGCGCCCAAGTTTAACAAATCACCTTCTTCCTGCACCACTGTAAGGCTCTTGCTCTCATCCACCTCCTCCTCTTTCACCTCCTCCTGCTTCTCCTCCCGAAACACCTCCGGTGGTGGCAAAGCCTTCATCTTATTCAAGTCCTCTTCTTCCTCCGCTTCTCTTTCCGGCTGCTTTTCCTCCACTAACTCCTCCTCTTCCACCTCCTCCCTCCTCCCAATGGCTGACTTGTCCCTTATAAACTCATCCATCACGTCAAGCTTCTTTTGTGAAATCTTCTCCACCTCGGGATACTCTGATGATCTGGCAATGCCCACTGTCTTGCACCAGCCGTAGAACCCATCAAGCTCCTCGAACTGCTTCGAAATTCTAGCAAAGGTCTCATGCACTTTCACGCAGTCGGGCACTTGCATTTCCATGAACTGATCAATCATGATCGACATTATCTCAGTTGTCTCATAATACACCTGAAAGCTCTCCTTCACAATCGGATACAGAGCCACAATCACCAGTCTGTTCACCTTCGCGGCACCTGAACACAACAACCTCAACGCATCAACAAAGTTGTTCACAAGATTGTCTCAGATGATTGAAAAATGAAAATGTACAAGGATTACCGGTTGGGCGACACGCAAGGACTCGCTCCAGGAGCTGCTGGAGATGGTGGGCTCTGGAGAAGAGCTGATCAACTTTCATCTCACGCACAGGCGTAGCTCTAACCGCAACCTGTCTATCATGGTTATTATCCCTACGGCGATCCGGGCTGTTCCGATGGTCTCTCAAATCCTCCTCTTCATCAGCCACAAAAGCACTCCTCTTCCCTCTCCTCCCCTGCATTCTAAACTCCAGCTTCTCATCCAAATATAAAGCGTAGGTCCTCACAAAAGCTGAAAAATCCCATGAATTCGACTGAGAATTATCCCGGAAATCTGACATATTTAACAGCCTAGTCCCTCGCCTTGTAGCAAAGAAGATCTCAGGCTCATAGCTCGGATCTCCTTCAGACAATAGCCTATGAATGAGCATCAAGGTCTTGAGTGCAACGGTCCAATTGCGAGTTTTATTCAGCCTTCGAGCGATGATGCTGACACAAGTACCTACGTATGCTCTGGAGTAGGATGTGAGGGACAGGATCTCACGGATGTGCTTCTCTTCAGCTGGGTATTCAACATGCCGGGTGACTTTCACCACGGCCACTTCGAGGTCTGATACAGAGGTACTGCTGCCAACCATGGCTAGGCCAATGCTGGTATTGTCCTTCACTGCTCCTATCGCTTTCTTCAGCTTGCTCGGCATTTTTGTGATCAAACAACAATTTCTTGTTGAACTTATTGGAAAAAGGGTCTGAGATTATTATTTTTCTTTTTTCTCAAAAAGGGGGGGTGAAAACAGAGAAAACAATGAGAGCGAGGGAGAGATCAGATCAGATCAGATTTGGTTCATCATCATTATCATCACTCTCATTGAATTCTCTATTTTCTTGTGTTTGTGTTGCTCTCCTTCATTCTCTCTATCTTAGACTTCGAAGCCTTATAACTGAGACATTTTAGGACGCTTGTGTTTGACCTTAAAACATAGAAAAAACACATGAGAGGCTTATATCTTCCAATGACCATCACATCCTATTTATAAACTTTCACGACCATTTGCCCCTCTAATTTTTAGCACCTTCGAAGCTATTTTCTTTTTAAAAAAAAAAACTGCACTGAAAAACATTCAAAGAAGAAAGAAAATAACACTAAAAAATAACCTAAAGAAGTTTGGTCTCACAAATTTATGCTAAAAGTGGTGGGATAGGCCGAGACGGGGCCTAAAAAAAACTGATTTAATCATCTGATGCTGGTTCTTGTAGCTCTGGCTTCGTCATTGCTCTTAGAGGAGCAGCTCAGTGTTGGGAGGTTTGTACATTGTACCATGAACATACAAACACAAAGCTGTTGCAATTTTGATTTCGATAGATGATGTTGTAACAGTACTTCACATTGTGGTTATTGGAGTTAATGCAGTGTGCTAGGGTCCGTCTTGATTGTGGCGGGGTTGTATATAGTGCTGTGGGGCAAAGGGAAGGAGCTGAACAGGAGCCAGCTAGTCCTGGCCGCATCCAATACTAAAACAACAGTAGAATTAGAGGACCACCTGGACCTAAAATCTGTTGAAATTATCATTAATGGTGTACCTGAACAACCTAAGAAGAACAAACAAGGAGGAGAGCACTGAAGACAGATGATGAAAGAATAACAACACAACATTAAACTAAATGACTCATCATGTTAAGCTTCTAAAAGACTCAGACATGGCTGTTGAAAACCATTGCGCATTATGTTATGAATTGTTGCTGTATCAGAAACACTGATATTATTCAAAGATAACATGCAAAAAGAATCTGAAGACACAGACAAGCATCACTTGTTCAGAGTGCATGATCCAATCAGGAAGTGTCGCCCTCTTCTTCAAATACGGTATAGAATCAAATTAACCCTCTATATGCATGCACATTCAGCATTACTTCAACTTCGTGAAAAGCTTTAGCGCGACCTGAATATCCAAGTGACAGTGATCAGCAAGGAACTCAAGAAGTAAAATATAAATGGTCAAAAGTGTACGCCGTGGTATAGTGTCAAACTTACACATCGGTCAATGCACGACCAGTAGTCAAAGTACTGTCCCGTGCAGTGCTTATGTCCAGTTTCGTCGCTCTCAACCCTTTCGGTGCATGCCTGAAATTTGTTCGCAATAATTACTTAATTGATCTAAAGTGCCAGAGGAGAAAAAAAAGGTCAGATCAACATATACAAAGTAGGCCAACCGTACTCATGTGTCATGTTCACTTAAGTTTTGTCTAAGAAAGACAAATGTCATGAATTGTTAGTAATTTTTAATGGCCAAAGGTACACACACCAACAAAGATGCCTAACTGAAAAAAGGGCTGTTTCAGATTGTATAAATAACCAGTACCTGATAGGCACGTAGTGGCTTCACACACTTTGGCATACAATTATCCTCGAGGTACTTCTTTGGATCACTTACTTCATCAGTCGCCCTATATTGCGTATGAAAGATACAAAAAAGTTGACAACTACAGCTTCATCAACATCTCTTCTACATCTTGACATGTCGAAACACAATTACCCGGAACTACTAATATCGACCCAATAATGTACCACTATAAATTTGTTTCATTTACAGAAAGCCAATTAGTTCAAGAGTTATTTCACCACATCGATCTTCTTTGACAGGATGACATGATCATTCACATTCTATCTGATAAATTTTCAAACTTTATCTATACAAATTTGCGAAGACGCAATACATTAGTAAATACATAACAACCAAATGTTCACACCTTACAATTTCCGCAACTCTTAGAAAATACTGACGTCTCTAATATTTTCGAGAAATCCCTAGCTCCCAGATACATTATCCGCAAAGAAAAAATAAGGAACATATTCAAGACGATAGTATAATAAAACAGAATACTCACATTGCAAATCAAGCAGCTAGTTCTCGCGTTTACTTAATCTGCAAAATAACATACAAAACCCTCATAAAATTAGCAAAGCAATAAATAAATAAACTATCAAGAATTTGGCGTCAAAATCTGAAACGGATCCAAATAAACCAAATTTCATCACATCTCAATTTAAGAATTCTCAGCTAATCAACAAAACTGCTCCTTTTAAAAAATCGGAACTAACAATCGAACATCTCAACGCTACCAAAACCAATCTCATCGACAGGAATATCACACACAAAAATTCAAAACCGCAGATCCACATCGGAATCGATTAATGCAAAATACAAAAAGAGACTCGATACAGACTCTCACCTGACCCCGAGTGCTTGAGATCGGAATCTCTCCGCTGTTGAATATCTCCGACTCCTCATCCTGGTCAAACCACTTCACCTTGTTGGGCCTTATTGGGCCTCTCAATGCGAAACACTAGCCCATTTCTCAGCCGGACATTGACATGTCTCCTGACTCGCTCGAATGAGACCCCTTAAAAATAAGACGAGATTCATTTTGAAAAATTACGTTTCTCTATGTTACCGTTGCACGTGTGCATTTTGAACATCTCCTGCAATTAGGCTAAATATGTACATGAAATTTATGCAAGGGGTCTTAAAAAGCACAACTAGTCTCGCGATTGACTTATTAATACCTCAACCGATTTGGTCCAATGATTCATAATATATCAAGAGGTTTATTGGTGCCGCACCATTCTAATTTGGTGTATTCGTGAATCACAATTTACATTCGTAGTTGTAAATGCAATAATGAATTAAGACACGTCATTTAATGAAACACGTGATCTGTATATGTGGATGCAAATAGTAATGAGTGACTGCACTAAATTAAGACAATGCATCAGCGTAATTGTCAATATATGAAAAGGTTTTTTTCCAATATACAATATATATTTGAAGAGTTAATTGCACAAAATGATCACTAAATATATCATTTTGCACAAAACCACCGCTATAAAATATTTTTTTTTCATTTAACCACCTATATAAAATTTAAAGTTAACAAAAGACCATCTTTGTTAATAAAAAAAATAGAAATATGTAAAACAAATATACATGATATAGATAACATTGTTTGACTTTGGTTCATTTTGAAAATTTGCATTTTTAAAAAAAGTTTTCAATTTTTTAAAAAGAATAATTTTGAAAGAAAATTTACTGATTTTGTGCAAAATGTTATAGTATAATGGTGATTTTGTGCAATTAAGTCATGTTTGAATTAAAATGCATAATATAAATTCTCTGAGTGCACTTATAAAATCCGGAGCACAGCCTACCTAGCTAAGCTAGCCCGCTATAACAACAAGCTTGTAAGCACCAGCAGTAATTCTAGTGCCAATGCATGCGTTCCTGGCCAGCTCGCAAAGAGTGTCGTTATTGTTATTGATGCGTATAAATAATAAATTTAGGAGTCGTACGTAGAAGCTAGCTAGCTGAGGTTAATGTGTCCATCTAGGTTACTCGATATTTACTTGAGAAGGACATGTTTTGATTTTGTGTAGAGAGCTGACTTATGTCTGTCTGAAACAAGCAAACAAACACTACAAGAATCTGCGTATTTAGCGACCAGCAATTAGCGTCCAAACCTTCATAGACGCTAATTGGCAACCACGTGGTCGCCAAAATAAATATGGACGCTAAAATCACGCGGGAAAATTTCCCGGCAACGGTTAGCGACCACGTGG
>JAWWMW010000510.1:173941-185914 GCA_035048345.1 Echeveria elegans
GGTTAATATGGTATTATGATAAATATATTTTAAAAGTGTCAAAAAGGCAAGAGTGGGAGGCATAATTAAGTAATAAGTGAATAGTAAAAAATCCCATTAAGCCCATTAACACTATCGGGACTAATGGGACGGGCTTAATGGGTATTTGGCTTAATGGGTATTGGGATGATTCATTCCATTAAGCTAACGGAACTTTAACGGGCTATTATTTAACGGGCGGTTATTGGGATCCCAACGGGTAATGGGGAGAATTTGACACCTCTAGATAGGAGCACTCTTTTCCCAATAGAAAAAATACCATAAAAGATTGATAAAAAAAGAAAATTTATTATGAATAATCTCAACTTTCAAGTTTCAACCATTAGCTGGAAATAATTTCAACTTTCAGCATACTCTTCTTAAAAATAATTCATAAAAAAATAACAAAAACACTCAAAAAAATTCAGAACTTTAGAAAATAATTATTAAAAAGTCATCCATTTAGTTTAAATTTTATTAAGACAATAATGATTTAAAAATATTTTTCTTTTAAATTAGTTTAATATTTTTTAAAATTTATCAAAATTTTGCATAAATTTTTATTTAACAAAAAAGTAGTGACTACGTAATACATGTTTTGATAAATTTGTTCATACAATTTTTTTTTTTTTGACCTTCTTAGTTTTTTTTATGATTTTTTTCAAAAAATATTAAATTTCCCTTACTATATAGTAGTTTACAAAGGTAATAAAAAATAGAAAAATGAGTCAAAAAAATTCAAAGTTTTTTAATAAATTAATCAAAACCAATACCAAATAATAATATATTTTATGATATTTTTATATAATTATATGCAACATTTTGATAAAGTTTGGAAATAATAAATTAAATTAAAAAATATTTATTTTCAAGGTATAATATAATATTTTTATTTAAAGCAAGAATAAATGGATGACTTTTTAATAATTGTTTTCTGATGTTTTGAATATTTTTGAGTTTTTTTGTTATTTTTTATGAATTATTTTGAATAAATAGACGATTACATTTAAGAAATGTATGCTGCGAGCAAACAACCATCAAAGTTTAAATTATTTAGAAATAATCTAAAGTTTGAATTATTACAAACGAGTGAAAATTGGGATTATTCATAACAAATTTTCCTAAATTAAATGACTAGTCGATCTAAGCTTCTAAGACTCAGACACACTTCGGGAAACGCTGAGTATAAGAGTCTGTGAAATCTCCATGAGACTGCTTTATGTTATGAATAGTTGGTGTATCAGAAACGCTGATATTATTCAAAAACAACGTGCAAAAAGAACCTGAAGACGCAGACAAGCATCACTTATTCAGTGTGCATGATCCAGTCAGGAAGGTTCCTCCTCTTCTTCAAGAACTTTATTGAATCAAATTAACTCACTATCGGCATGCTCTATCAGCATTACTTCAACTTCGCAAAAAGCTTCGGCGCAACCTAAATATCCAAGTACAGTGATCAGCAAGGAACTCGTAGAGTAAATATAAATGGGCAAAAGTTTATGCCATGGTATGAGAGGCAGTCTTACACATAGATCAATGCACGACCAGTAATCAAAGTATTGTCCTGTGCAGTGCTTATGTCCGGTGTCATCGATCTCAACCCTTTTGGTGCACGCCTGAAATTTGTTCACAATAATTACTTGATTGGACTACGGTGCCAGAATGGGGAAAAAACAAAGGCCAGAGTAAGACATACGAAGTGGGCTAATCACACTAGAAAATGTCATGAACCGTTAGTAGTTTTAACAGAAAAAGAACTATTTCAAATAGTATAAATAATAAGTACCTGATAGGCACGTAGTGGCTTCACGCACTTTGGCATACAATTATCCTCAAGATACATCTTTGGATCACTTACTTCATCATCCGCCCTACGTTACGTTTGATAGATATAAAAGTTGACAGATACAACTTCATCAACATCTCTCCTACATCTTGGCATATCAAAACAGAATTACTCAAAACTACTTATATTGACCCAATCAACATAAATAAACATGCCAGAATACATTGGTTTCAGTTACAGCAAGTCAACTAGTTCAAGACTTTATTTCACCACGTTGATTTTCTTTGGCAACATGTCGATGGCATGATAATTTTATCTGATAAGTATCACACGCAAACCTATCTATAAAAAAATAAGTAACAACCAAATGTTCAAACATTATAATCCCCATAACTTCTGAAATATTTCCGTCAAATGCCAAGCTCCCACAAACAGAATCCACAGAGAAAAATAACGAACATTCTCACAAGAATACAACCAAACAGAATACTCACATTGCAAAATCAACCAGCTAGCTCTCCCGATAATTCACACTGCAAAATAACATCCAACCATCATAAAAAAATTAACATAGCATACAATTTTATCGAAAATCAAGCATTTGGCGTCAAGCCATCAACAACTAAAACTAATTCAGATAACCCAAATTCGGTTACGTCACATCAAACATTTCGTAATTCTCAGATACTCACCAAACAAAAATGAACAAAACCATTCCCTTTAACCAAATTCGCAATGAAGCATCGAACATTTCAAACCGCTATCAAAACGAATCTGATGGAGGTGATAATCACACATAAGATAAAATTCGCAGATGATGGACGCAAAAACACAGCAACAACAGAGCAGACTCAAACTCATCTCTCACCTGTCTGACCCGATTGCTTGAGATCGGACGCGTCTGTTGCCGCTGCTGAAACATTCCTCTTCCTCCCGGTCAAACCACGACATATAGTTGGGCCTAATTGGGCCTCACAGCGCAGCACTAGGCCCATTACTCTAGTCGGCCTTGACAGGCTGACTTGACTTCAAAATAACTATTAGAAGCGCGGGCGTGATGAGAATGATACCTGAAGAATGGGCGTGAGGAAGGGGCCGGGAGACGGTGAGGGGATGTCGGCGAAGTCAATCGAGAGGTCAGGATATGATGGAATGGAGGAAGGGGCCGAGCGAGGTTCACGTTGAGATCGGAGAGGGGATGGCGGCGAAGTCATTGAGAGGCGCGATGTGTGATGGAATGTGCTTATACCTCCTGTTTGCTAAGGAATCTCATTCCGTTTAAGTTAGCTGTTAAAAGGAATAGGGATGGTATCGTCATTCGATTCCAATGGTCCAACCAAACAGCTCAATTGTTCATTCCAACCGAAATGGACATTCCATTCCTTCAAATTTCATTCCATGTCATTCATGCGAACCAAACATAGCATAAATGCTTAGAGAATTAAATTATCCATAGCAGGGCTACCTAGTTAGCTAGCCTAATGCATGCAGCTCGCAAAGAGTGTGTAGTTATGGATGCGTATAAATAAATACAATAAAGATTTAATGAGGAGGTTGTCAAATGTCAATTAAATGTGTTCGCCTCTTATTCCATATTTCCCTCATATGGACATGTTTTGATTTCGTGTACAAAACCTAACGTATGCATGTTCAAAAAGAAACAGACACCGAATCGGTCGGATGAGATTGAAATTATTGAAACGAAACGTGCATGACTCCGATACGAAAGCGAGCGGAAGAGAATATTGAGACGTATTCGTCGTCCCTCTCGTCGTGCTGGCTTTTTATGTACGTGTTAGGAAATTGAACCCTATATGTCACACTTCTGCCGAAATAAATTCTCAGTACGCAATGCATCAAGAAGTTAAGTGTACATGCAATTTTTTGTTAATAATTAATTGTTACTTGTGTCTCACCTCTTCATATCTATCTATAAATAATAATGCACACACTGATGAGGTCCATCGTCCTCCCGTGCAATCGAAGCAAATTGACCGAGAGAAATGGGGAGTTTTGGGGAAGTGGTGCACGGATTGAAGCCGGCCTTGCTGATGGTTCTAGTGCAGATGACATTTGCAGGAGTGAACGTGTTAGTGAAGCTGGCTGTGAATAATGGCATGAGCTTGAAAGTTCTGATTGCTTATAGGTTCATGTTCGCCACGGCCTTCGTCCTTCCCATCGCCCTCGTGGTTGAACGGTACGTGCTTACAGAGCAAACTTCACTTTTTATGTTAAAGATAGGCGACTCAATTTGTTCGACTCTAGTTAAGTTTTGTTGCATGCAGAAAGAAGCGGCCTAAGTTGACACCTATGATTTTGTTCCAAGGATTCCTATGTGGTTTATTTGGGCAAGTTTTTTGAATTCTTCGATATATATATATATTTTTTCGAGCTATACATTCTACGTCGAAAGGAGTTATAATTTTGTCTGCTTCACACTGAATCAATGTTATGTTATGAGTGTTTGCAGGGGGCCTTTGAACCAGTTTTTATACTTGAAATGTCTGGTTTTGACATCTGCCACTTTTGCCTCCGCAATGGGTAATCTTGCTCTGGCCTCCACTTTCATCTTAGCCGTCATCTTCCGGTACACTTTGCAATTTCCCCAACAAAATCTGACCTATTATTGCTCTGCATTTCAATCAAGTCATTGTCACTGGTCCATTTTTATTTCAATTTTTGATCGGACTAAAAGCAAAATTCAAAACTGTACTAAAAACTGAAACTAATGCAAATATGATTATGTGTGTGAGCCTAAGGATGGAGAAGCTTGGGCTGCGGACTTTACCGGGGAAGCTAAAGGTCATGGGAACGGTTCTAGGGATATCCGGTGCAATGATACTAACCTTCTTCAAAGGAGTCAATTTTGAAATGTGGGATACCCATGTGGATTTGATGAAGATGACGGCAGGAGCGGGACGGTCGGCCTTAACCGGCCATCATCATAGCAATAGCAACCATCTAGTAGGAGCTGCTTTGGGTGGCCTGAGTTGTGTTTCATATGGTCTATGGTTGATCATCCAGGTTACGATGTTTCTTTTTTTGACCACATGAGGAGTCATGTCAGTTTGACTTTGATCCTTTTCAGTGACTATGTGGTTGACTTTTGCGTTGAATTTTTTTATATGCCTTTAGACAAAAATGAGCGAGAGTTATCCTTGCCAATACTCCAGCACAGCTCTATTAAGTCTCATGGCTGCACTCCAAGCAACTGTGTTTGCTCTTTGCACCGAGGACTGGAGCCAGTGGAGGCTCAGTCCCGATATCCGACTCCTAACCGTCATGTACACGGTATATATTAAGCTTCATTTCGGGTATATTACAAAACTTATTTGAGGTTTAAGCCTTTTTTGATGCATGTATGTTTCTTTGCAGGGTATACTGGTTTCGGGTATGATGATCAGCCTGATATCCTGGTGCGTTCGAATGCGTGGACCGCTTTTCGTGTCGGTCTTCAATCCGCTAATGCTGGTTCTGGTGGCTATAGCTTCGTCGTTACTCCTGAAGGAGAAGCTCAGTGTCGGAAGGTTTGAACATTATACCATGTTTAGATGAATTGAATATGGAACAGGACTGACCTTGAGGTTGTTGGATTAAATGCAGCGTGATCGGGGCGGTCCTGATTGTGGCAGGGCTTTACATGGTGCTGTGGGGAAAAGAGAAGGAGATGAAGAGATTGAACCAGTTGGTCCCGTCGTCACACACCTCAACATCATCATCTCTAGGAGGACTAGAATCAGAGTCGGACCACCTGGACCCAAATTCTATTGAAATTGTCATTAATGGCCAACCTAAGAACAACAATAACAACAAGAAGTAGATCACTATCAAAGAAGAAACCAACACAGAGATGTGAATGAATAATCATGAGTATGATTTTTGAGAACCTGAGACGGAGACTTCCAAGTCTAGTGCGGTTGTGTACATTTTCACAGCGTGCATTTGTAGGAATTTATGCAGAAAAGAGTTGGCACACTATACACAGTTACACTCTTCAACCAATGTGTTGTTATTCTGTTCCTCACCCCACAATAAAATGCAACAAACAATGTACAGAAAGAATCACAATAATGATTCATGCGCCATCAACGGCCGTTATTCAAGTTTCCGCGGAAGAGGGACATCAGTCCACCGCCGTGGACTCTGCCTTCCGGGACTGCCACACCAAACCCATTTCTTGTATCTTCCGCAGCCTTTGAGGAGGATGATTTCATGGATAGAGGAACGAGGACCTGAGGTGGTATCAGGCATTGTCGTTTAGAAGGCTGGCTGGTGGAGTCATAGCAATCTGAGATGATGCTTGCTGCGGAGGAGGATGTGTTGTTGTTGTTATGAAGGCTGGTTGCCTCTGCCACTATCCCGTGGAAGAGATTTGGGGCGATCATGCAGCTGTTTCTGGCTTCTTTTTGTTGGACTAGACTACTGTGTGCAGCGCAGAGGCCGCTTCTTCCTCTAGCGAATTTTTCACACTTTCTTTCTCCTCTCCAGACGCATCTTTTGCCCCCGCCGTGTGCCTTGCAGAAATCAGTGCTGCCTTGTGCACTCTTGTCGCAATTTGGAACCTGGCATCGCTTTCCTCCACCGTGCTTGACGCAGCAATCAGTTCTGCCACGGGCACTCTTGGTGCACCCTGAGACAGAACATCTCTTCCCACCCCCATGAGCAACGCAGAAGTTTGTGCCTCCATGGATACTCTTTGAGCAACTGCCGCCTCCATCATATAAACAGCGCTTGCCTCCTCCGTGTCCCTTGCAAAGAGGAGTGCTACCTTCTGCGCCTTTCGTGCATCCCATGAAAATGCAGCGCTTTCCGCCACCATGAGCCTTACAAAATTGCGTGCTTCCTTGAGCGCCTTTAGAGCATCCTTCAAACTGACATCTCCTACCACCTCCATGGGAAATGCATAAGCCAGCTTGACCCTCTGCACTACGAGTGCATCCCTCTATTTTACACCTTTTCCCACCTCCATGTTTGATACAAAGTCCTGACTTTCCACGAGAAGCCTTGTTACATCCATCGGGATGCCCACACCTTCTTCCTCCTCCATGGGCTATGCAAAAGTCTGTATTCCCTTCGGCACTTTTGGTGCAACCCAACGTCTCACATCTCCTGCCTCCTCCATGGGATTTACAGTAAGCAGTACGGCTCTCCGCTCCCTTGTTACAACCTGGCTTTTGACACCTTTGTCCACCTCCATGGCCGATACAAAGACCAGATGCTCCTCGTGCCCCTTTTACACATCCAACAAATGTGCATCCTTTAGAATTCACAGCTCGCTGGTCTGACGAGCCCCTTGTAGAAGTATCCTCAGTAGCCGCAGATGGCTCGGTACTTACGTCGGATGTAGGGCAAAAGGAGCTAATTCCAAGCTCAAATAAATCATGGATATGCAGTGAGGTTTTACTTTTACCCAAGTCCATTCTCGGGGCCATAAGGAGGGACGGCATATAACCTCCTGATTTGTTAGCAGATGTGGAACCCTCATCAACAACCGGAAATCTACTAGTACATGCCAATGCAAGATTTGATACGCAAGAATTAGTAACAGCATCTTCAAGCAGAGTTGGTATATCAATCGGGCCAGATAGGCACAGCCTGAGAGTCGAATCACCAGCCAACGACAATGTGGAATTTTCAGAATGTTTCTTCCAGTTGAAACCAGAAGGAAAGTACTCGTTTGAGTATGCTGTTGGAGTTGGCCCCAGTCCGAGGACAAGCTCAAAACTATCATCCGGAGGATTTAAAGAAGTTCCCGCCATGTAAGTTTTGGAACTCCAAAAGTTGTTCTTACTGCTATTCAGAGTAAAAGTGACATCACACGAGTTTCCTTTCGTCCTAAACTAACCGTAATGTGAAAAAAAAAAAGGCCACGCACTTTAGTTTTCTGAAACGGAAGTCTTGCTTAAAGAAAGTCCAAAGAGCACGCTTCTAGGCAGGCAAGCTTATCAACTATATACACAACTAGCTAACTTGCATGAGATGTTCCAGGCCTGTCAAAGGTCCGTCACTGACAAATCCTGAAGTGTCGGCTCTGTCCATCTTTACTAAAAGTCAACCCAGCTAAAGCCAATATATCTGACCACGTTTCTTGGATAAAAGCCCTTAATATAAACGGTTGCGTTGGACGTGCACAGCTCTTTGGAGTGCTTGCTCCTTGATGACTGAAATTATTGATTCATTAACCTGCTAAACCCACAAATAAAACCAGCTCAAGCAGGTTGCCATAAGTTTTTTCAAAGATACATCACGAAACTTACATGTTTTTTCAAGAGTACATCAAACCTATGACTACGATACATAAAAATAAAAAACCTGAGAAAATATAAAAAGAAGTAAAGCCGTTTTCATACAAAGCTGACTGAATGGAGGGGATAACATGGAGATGCATTTGTGATGCAACCAGGTAATTTTCTGGCAACCGTAACAAGGTAACACAATAATGTCTTTCGGGAGTGTACCCTATTTTCTTAAATGAAACTACAGATCAATGGTTGAGTATCAATCTGCTGAAATTCCCAAAACAAACTCATTCCTTCAAATATAAAGAAGACGGTCCTCAAAATCTATATATTTAGGCTTGAATGAGCGAAAGAGGAAAGTAAAGTAGTAAGAATGCTCAAAATACTACAAGAAGAGAAACATCCAATAATAGAAACCCATATGCGCAACCTATTTCAGATTTCTGATTGTTTCAAAAGGCAAAATGAACAACAACTTAATTACTACAGAATTCAACGAACATATGACGTAATCCCCCCAAAAAAAAAAAGCAAAGACCATGAATCAAAAAATCCCCAAAAAAATTACAACACAGACTCCATTTCAAAAAACCACAAACCAAACACAAACCGGACAACTTCAGAGCTGTAAAAGAATACCCGGATCACAAAAATAGCTTAAAATGAAACCTGACACATAAAGGTACTAACTTTGAGTCACAGGTGTCAGCAATCGAAAAGTAGGCATCAGAAACTGTGGGATTGAGATGGAGGAGTATGTATACCTTGAAAGGGCAATCAGAAGATCTGTGGAGGAGCGGAGACTAATGCCATGTTACTACCGGAATCCAAATTGTTGAAGATGACAAGAGAAATTTTACAAGTCAGAGAGAGAAAATCGAAACATCCGTTAAAGAAAAACTTATTTGATTTTTCTTACTATTATATAAGTAAATAACACTCCAGTCCAGTTGATTCAGAATCTTTGAATACCGAAACTACCCCCTTCTCGTTCGCCTCGACCAATCAGATGCTTTTGTTCTACAACGATGGTTTCTCGAAAAGACGTATATGGTCTCCAACTCTTTGTGATTATATGAGACTCTTGAGGGCTTCTCTGTCATTCTACATGTTAAAAATTCCAGATTAAATTTATTTTCTCTTTTCAAATTGAATTTGTCCTCAAACCGCCAAAACGACGGCGTCGATAGCGCATCATATTATATACTTAACGGCGACGTTTCGCTGCAACGGACGAGCTAACGGTTCCGATGTTTGAAGCTTGCAGTTTGCGTGACGGGCCGCGGCCGGATCCCACTTGTCATTCACCAATCATCAGCATATCACGCTTCTGATTTGTTAACGGCCTGTTTGGCTCTCGTTATAAATAGTTGTACAAATTGAATTTGTTCGATCATAAGTACATTTTTAGATTCCGTTTGGTTAAGGAAAAAAAGTAATTTTTTTTAAAGTAAATTTATTTATTTTTGATTGTATTTAAGCTGGACAATTTGTTGGGTAAATTTCAGTTGTCGATAAAGGGGGAGACAGGGACAGTATGAAAACGGTGTAACCAAACAGAGCGTTAGATCTGCGTGTACGAGTCGGCACGTGCGAGGGGATGACGAAAGCAGGGATACGATACGACAAAAAGAGTGGACCATAAAACCATACAGCGACACGTGTGGGACAATGACATGCTGACGTTGTCGAGAAGAATTATTGGACAGATCCCAAAATGCCAGTTGCGACGCCCCAACAACGGGACGGAGCCCACCATGTTAGGAATCTTTCTAAACCATTAGGTTACTTTTTGATTGCGAAAAAAAGAAGATGATATGAATTTTTTTAAAAAAAATTAGTGGAAAATGAATGTGTGATTGATTATAAAAAATGAAAAAAATAAATAAAATGAGATCAAAATTTTTTTATTTTAAATTTTTTTATTTTTTCTGCAATCAAACAAAGCCTTAAACTATTTGAGCCACCCGTCCGCATCGCAGGACCGTCTCATTTTCCACCTGTCTCCATATCATTGGTTAAAATCGTTTGATTAAAATGTTCGGATTAGGACACGTGGCTAATCGCATGTAAAATTATTTATTGTTGGGATTTACACTAAAGTCCATCAACCATAAGGACAAGAGTGTCGCTAATGAGCAAGATACTTATAATTTTAAACATATCTTCTTACGCGAGTTAATTTAATTAAAATACGAATTATCGACAATATTGACAGCTCGGTATCAGACAACATCAGAGAGGGATATATTCTAGTACCCGATAGTAATTCGGAGAAGTGACTAGATTGGTTGAAAGACTTACAAAGTCGCATTGAAATGTCTAAAAAAAAATGTCGTCATCAAGACAATGTTTAATGGATTTAAGGGGATCGATAATGGCAAAGGTGGATGGAAAGTCAGTCTTCCGCGTTACATTATTGAATCTCAGCCTGATTCTATTGGCTTGTAGTTGGGAATATTCAATCCATGGCGTGACGCTAAGCCACACCTCGTAGCTACAATATTGTTAGACTACATGTCAATCGTATAATACGACATAATTTAATGTCTGGCTGTTCGCAGAACGGCTCGTCTTACGTCATCTTTGTATTTTAATGAACAATGAGATCTCCACTGGTTTCGGCCCAACAAGAAACTGGGCTAAGACTTAAACGCACCAATGTAGAGAGTATTTGCTTGCTCTCGAGTCGGAACAGGGGGTACATTCACTTCCTCAAACATGTTCTCGGCTAATTCACAAGCACAACTGAGTACCTGGCCAGAGTCTAGACTAGATATGAAAGGATTTTACGTTGAAATCCTCGATTTTTTTGGTACACATAATGCACGGATTTTTGCCAGTCGGGACTAAATGTTTTGACATTTCAGTCGCTCAATATCTCTGATATGATATTTAGTTGCTGCTCGCGCAAGTTTCGATGGGTTGTGCCTTTGGTCGACTTCATTCCTCCCCTCATTGGCTGTCAAATTACTCTTGAGAGTCGATTTTGCGACGAGAATGAGTAGATTGTGTTGGGTTGAAGTCCGAAACAATGAGCCAAGACCAGTGAAACTGAAACCTATATTGAAATCCTAATTTCTATTACTATAAATACAGTGTTAGGCTATGTAATCTGTACGATTGAAAAATTAATAAAATTCTTCCTATGCCTGCATGTGAGTTTTATTCTCAAAAGATTGTTCAATTAAATCCATTATAGGGTCATTGCTAGACGCACTAATGAGGTTAACGTGCTTCGTCTCAGCCTCTCAGGTGCTAGACTTGTCATACACATTACATGCCCTGTCTGCAAACCCTCTACCTCTAGGTCAACCTTTCTTCTCGAAGTCCATAACATAAAGACAACCACGCTGTGTCTGTATATGGGTCCATTACAGCCAACAAGAAGACTGAAGCTCTTGATCGTATGTCCCAATGCATTCACATTGTTACTATCACTCCCTTTCAACTCAGCTTGTCTTAGTTCCTATCTGATCATTCACCAAGTTGCTGAAAAATCTTGTAACAATGTTAATGATTAATTTATACATGTCAAACCGGTGATCGAATTGCTGAGGGAAGAATAATCTTGATCGGATTCTCTTTTAGAGTGTATTATTAAGGATAAAATTAGTGAGTAGAGAGACAAGGAGACACAGACTCAAAACTCCCTTTAAATTTTTTAGTTTCGGTCGTATGATGATATTAATTATTTTTCTCTTTAGTTGTCATAATCTCTATTTATAATACATCCAAGGAAAAACCCTAATTAGTTAATCTATTCTTATAAAAGAATAGGTAAAAGGATGTAAAACCAAACATGAAATGACAAAATTACCCTTCATTAAATAAACAAAATGACTAAACTACTCACAGCAAAATGCTTCATATTTGAAACCTTTTCATGCCAAAACAGGATATTGGGTATGCTAAACTTGCTCATATGGA
>JAWWMW010000510.1:203128-220522 GCA_035048345.1 Echeveria elegans
CCTCTACCTCTAGGTCAACCTTTCTTCTCGAAGTCTATAACATAAAGACAACCACGCTGTGTCTGTATATGGGTCCATTACAGCCAACAAGAAAACTGAAGCTCTTGATCGTATGTCCCAATGCATTCTCATTGTTGCTATCACTCCCTTTCAACTCAGCTTGTCTTATTTCCTATCTGATCATTCACTAAGTTGCTGAAAAATCTTGTAACAACGGAGCACCCTGTTCAATTATGATTCTCCAATCATATAATGAAATAGGAATTATGAATAATCTTGATCGGATTCTATTTTAGAGTGTATTATTAAGGATGAAATTAGTGAGTAGAGAGACAAAGGAGATTTTCAGTTTCGATCGTATGATAATGTTAATTATTTTTCTCTTTAGTTGTCAAAATCTCTATTTATAATACATCTTAAGAGAAACTCTAATTAGTTAATTACAAATAATATAATAGTGTAAATATGGTAACTGATCAATTGCTAAGATAAATAATTATGAGAGAACATAATATTCTTTCACACCAAAATCATGTTGAGCCTGAAGTGCCTTATGTGCACAAGATTGGTGTACGGTGTACCTCCACTCCAAAGCCTAATTTGAGAAAGGAGTTCAAGGCTGGAGTGAGGGACACTTTTTTTCTCTGATGATCCTCTCCGCCCTTTCAATAACCAAACCAAATGGAAGAAGGTTGTCATCGGGTTACATACGATCTTCCCCATACTCGAGTGAGGAAGACATTACACCATCTCCAAGTTTAGAGGCGATCTCATCGCTGGAGTTACCATCGCTAGCCTCTGCATTCCTCAAGTACGCCAATCAAACTACCTCTTTCTACAAGTAAATTACCCACAGCAAAATGCTTCATATTTGAAACCTTTTCATGCCAAAACAGGATATTGGGTATGCTAAACTTGCTCATATGGACACCCACTACGGCCTCCGTAAGCCTATGCTAGCCCTTTTCTTCCTTAAGACTCCCAAGTGATTGACATCGCCTTGCAACACTTAATATAAGGCGTTGAGTTTGGTTTGTAACAGATAGCAGCTTCGTGCCACCATTGATCTATGCATGCATGGGAAAGCTCAAGGGACATAGCCATAGGACCAATGGCTGTGGTATCTCTACTTCTGGGCAAAATGCTTCAGAATGAGATAGACTACAAAACTAATCCCACAGAATATCGCCGCTTGGCACTCACTGCTACCTTCTTTGCTGGCATCACCCAGTTCAGCTTCGGATTCTTCAGGTTCTGTTCAGTATTTCATGCACTCACTGATGCAGAATAATCTGTGCAGCATCTTCATCATATATGTCTTAGATTGGGGTTCTTGATAGATTTATTGTTGCACACGGCGGTTGTTGGGTTCATGGCTGGAGCAGCCATCACGATTGCCTCTCAACAATTTAAAGGCTTGCTTGGTATAATGCATTTCACCACAAAGACTGACATAGTGTCTGTTACGCGCTTTGATTGGGGATCAGTTCTTCATGGGGTACTCTCCCCAAGTCCTTCCATTTTCCATCTTCACTTCTGCAATTTAAGAAGTACCAAAAATGTTTGAGGCCATTGAGGATATAAAACAATATCAGAACAAGTTTAAGGCTTCTCAAAGCGGATTCTAACATCAACATCTCTTTCAGTTTGTGACAGTGTAACTTGCAAACAATACTCATTGGAGTCTCATTCCTAGTCTTCCTTCTAGTAGCAAAATACATCGTAAGAATCAGCAATTGGAAATTCTCTTGAGCGCAAAAAAAGTCCTTGTTTTGCCGAGAAAGAAGAACAAGAAGCTGTTCTGGGTGCCTGCAGTAGCACCACTGACATATGTGGTGATCACCACACTCTGTGTCTATCTCACACACAGAGAAACAAGGAGTTCAAACTTTATCCAACATTATCATGTCCTGCGTCCTGAGCTGTGAGCTCCTAACCCTTGAGCTCATCACTCCACTCTTCAAATACACCCCAAATGCCATCATTGCCTCCATCATCATTTCAGCTGTTGTAGGCCTAATTGACTCGGAAGCCATGGTCCTTATTTGGAAAATTGATAAGTTCCATTTTCTTGCCTGCATTGGAGCCTTCTTCGGAGTAGTCTTCATTTCCGTCGAAATGGGACTCTTGATAGCAGTAACCGTATACCATTCCGATGGAGTTCACGACTGGGGTGGCACGCGGCGTGGCCAAAGCCATTGAGTAGCTCCACCTCAACACCAAATCGCCGCAAGCAATAATCCCCTCACGGAAACCTAAAAACACCAAACATTCTCCTGGACACCAACAACACTCCTCTCGTTGCCGACTACGGCCTCACATCCCTAATCTCCCTCCCAGTTTCCGCGCAGCGGATGATCTCATACAAATCACCGGAGTGCCGCTCCGTCAAAAAACGGACGAAAAAACCCGACGTCTATCGCCACGGAATCGTTCTTTTAGAACTTCTAACCGGCCGTATATCAATCCACTCCGCTTCATCAGGGATGAGCGGTGTCGATATTTGTAGCTGGGTCTGGGTGCATAGGGCAGCGAGGGAGGAGTGGATGGCGGAGATTTTCGATCCGGGAAATTGCTTCACTGCGAAGCGCGGCGAAAGGGATGCTGAGTGTTTCGAAACTGGCGATGAGATGTTGCGAAAAGGCTCCAGAGAAGCGGCGCGAGATCGGCGAAGTGGTTAGGGAGTTGGAGAGGTTGATCACTGCGGCGACGGAGGAGGACGAGAATTAGATTGGTGACGTGTCGTTGACTGATGGTCGTTTAGCACAACTGCATCTGTAGGAGTAGATGTAATTTGAATAAAGATTAAACCGTTGAAATGATCAGATGAACCGATTTGAATATATTCGTGGTTTGATTTGACTGGTTCAATTGGATCTCTATTTGTTCTCGATTAGGGTTTTGTGTTGGTCGATTGCGCAGCGACTGAAGACTCTGCTCGTCCATTTTCTGGTAACACCTTCGTGTGTTGTATGCAGTTATAAAAGCTTCAACACAGTTGCCTATTTTTTTGATTTTAATTCATTTTACAGCTGCAAAAAATCAGGAGAGTTCAGGTATGCAAAAAAAATCATCTGTGAAATGAATTTTTGAGAATTTTGATTCTAGGCTCGAGTGTAGAGTAGATTTTGTGATGTGGTGGGCATTGTAATTTTGTAAAAAGTTTGCGTCTTTGATGAAATTGGTGTGTGGGGGAGAGTTCTTGGAGTGAGCTGGGGCGGTCAGGATCAGGAGTTAAGGCTGTCTAGTGCATTTTAAGAAGGATGCATATCTGAGGAAAATGCATCGATCTTCTTTTGTGTTTGGGTTGAGGGGTGCGTGGTGGATTGACTCTATCAAAAGGAGTAAATACATTGTCGGGAAGCCTGTTCTTGGAGAAACCTGTATGTCCTCTGAATTAGGTTGTATGTGTAGGTCAGATATGGTGGTAAATTGTGATAGTCTATTCCGAAGGTGGTGTCAAGCGAGGTGTAGAAGTGGTAATTCATCGCTGGAGATAAAGGTGAGTCATGGAATGGTCAGATTTGATGTAGGTAAACCGGATGAGGGTGACGGTTTGCCTGTGGATGGGAGGCGAGCTATGGAGAGAGTTAAAATGACTAGAAAGGCGAAATTAAATGAGCTGAGGTTTTATAGACTGAAAGCCAAAAAGAAAATGAAGTCTCCCAACCCTGAAGTGCGAATCCTTTACAAACTCAGTAAGGTTAGACTTCCCAGATTTTATTATACTGTGTTTGAGGTGGACTTTCCGAATATAACCTTATTAAAACTTGTAGGCGAAACGAAAAGAAGAATGGCTTATTGATAAGCTGAGGAAGTATGATGCGCCGAAAGCCCCTGCTGAGGTGCACGATCCGGAAAGCTTGACTGTGGAGGAGAAACATTACCTTAAGAGGACTGGTGAGAAGAAGAAGCATTATGTTCCAGTTGGAAAACGAGGTGTTTTTGGGGGTGTTGTGCTGAATATGCACCTTCACTGGAAAAGGCACGAAACTATAAAGGTGTCCTGCAGGCCTTGTAGGCCTGGGCAAGTACAAGAATATGCTGAGGAGTTAGCCAGACTGAGCAAGGGCATTGTGATTGACATAAAGCCAGATAATACAATCATATTCTACCGAGGGAAAAATTATGTGAGGCCTGAAGTGATGTCACCAACTGATACACTATCAAAAGCGAAGGTAACAACTGGTTTTCTATTTGTAGCTCTTCCTGGTCGCTATTGCTTTGTGTTGTGGTGAAGGACTTCCATTACTCATTGCTCTCATTAAGGTTAGTCACTTATCATCCGAAATTCACAGGCATTGGAAAAATATCAGTATGAGCAGTCACTGGAACATACTAGTCAGTTCATTGAGAAACTGGAGAAGGAGCTGGAAGAATACCGTTCCCATGTTGCCAAGTTCAGGAAAGAAGTAGAAAGGAAGCCGCAGGAGCATACTTCATAATCGTTGATTACACAACTCCTTGATTGAAAGTAAAAGATTGTAAAGCTTTATTATGCCGCAAGCTAAGATCACTGACAGGAAAGGCAACTAAGTAGCTACGGCAGCAAACCTAACCCAAATATGTTGAGTTCTGGCGTAACTCAACTCATTTGCGCGTAAGTCATTTGAACCTGTTGGTGCGTTGCCATCATGCAATTAAATAAATCTGGACTCTGCAGTGGTGCAGTGTGATATGTATTCCTAAGATGACCATCATAAATGGAGTGGCAGGCTCACAATGGTCATGATCAACCCTCTGCTGGGCGTGGTTTGTCAAGAAAATTTCAGAAAAAAAGGTCTGGCAATAATGGCTTTCAACTAGATGATTGAAGTCAATGCAGAGAGCCCGCCAGGGTGTCGGCCTCATTTGTTCATGTGATGTCACAATTGTAGGCCATGCCATATCCTGTTTAAGGTTGTTTGCCATCCTAAGAAATTATATGGTTTTCACATTGTTGATGGAACTTGATACATCTTAACCGAGTATTTCCAGATGCAGGAGCATTCCTAGGAGCTGCTAATACATGTGTAGATCCACAAATTAGGAGTTGTGGATTTGCACTGGTAAATAAGACAGCCAACAGGGAATTAGCCCTGAGTTTCTTCAGTTGTGCAACTACAGTATAAGTAGGTATTAAGTCTCCTCGCGGTGATTGCCTGAATGTCACTTTTCCCTTTTTGTTACACAGAATTCCGTATTTTTGACATCATCACAAAGAAACAACTCAGCTCCATCATTCTGAAATGGGGTTCAGGAATCGTAAGGCTTTTACGGTAGGAATCAATGTCACTAAATGTCAAGAACTGGAATATGTAAAAGCATACCTTGTTGTGCACAGGCGTTGTATTGCTAAGAATCATCTTAGATGGATCACTTGGTCTATGAAAGAGCAGGTGTGCTATGGACCGATCTATGGGATTTGTGTCAGTTTCAATATCTAAGAGTCCTGCTTGCCTGTATGAGAAAAACATTTGAGAAAGAATCAGGTGGGTGAAATTGAAAATTGCAATATGATTGCAGATGAGATATCATTAGTTTCACTTACTTTGTTCCAGCTGTTTGTTCACTTAAATTCTTCTCAGCTTTGCAAGGATGATTCATGGCTGAAATCCCACGTCTTTGTTCAGCACTCCTAGCTAAACGGTATAAGCTATCCCTTATGCGAAGTTTTGTCTTTAGGTCCATCTGTACGAAATATATCAAAACTGGATCAACCTTAAAAGCAGAAATTAACGAAGTAAAGAGAGTAAGCTATTTTTAGAAAACTTTACATTAAAACTAATTTTACATTGTATCCCTGTCACATAAAGAAAACTGATAATTCAAAGTTCTGGTGATGGAAAATTGGAACACAGGGCAGTCGAAGATTTGAAATTTACTTGTTCCATAACTTCTTGAAGCTGTAGGAAACTTGTCTCTTCAAGTGGATGTTCATGTGATTGAGAAGTCCTGTTTAAATTTTCCTGTGCATGCAAAATAACAAATTATGTCAATGATCCAACACTAACGCGCATCATAAATATATCCTCTACCTCATTTTCTGAATTAAAGATGCTACTCTGAGCCGAGACTGGATCTGAATATGTGACAGCTACAACCTGACAATCATTTATAAATTGCCCATAAATGAGGAATGTTAATCTTGTGGACAATATAATTTTACCCACTGTGACAAGGAGCACAAGGACTCTGCACAGACCACAATTGATCTTGACGCAACAGAGTATTTTCTTACGAGAACGAGAGAGATGAAAATCTCCCTTAGTGTAATTAATTAATTATTAAGGACGTGCATCCAGGATTGTATTCTGCAGGGCGTTGTAGAGTTCAGCGATTAACACAATAAGAGAGTAAAAACTACAACTTACCTTTTGCTTTTGATGTCCACTGGAACTGGAAGATAATAACTTATGAGAAGCTTTGCTGAAGGAGCAATGTGTCTTCGAGGTCGGCGTTGAGCTGTCAAAGTGGTGAAAAGAAACATTTTTATCCGTCGATTGTGTATGATAGTCCATGTTCCTTGTGTGCTTATTGACCTGTGGCACAGCAACAAGTACGATTAGAGAAATCTATTGACGAAATGAAGACGTGAGTTTAACTGAAGTAACAATATGGACGACAGGAGTTGGCTCATGCGAGCGGATTCTACAAAAATGGCAGAAAGTGCTCAGACACGGGAGCGCGTGTATAGAACCCACCGAATCTGCTGTACTTTTCAACTGAGCTATCTTAAGAAAGAAACTGTATAATGCAAATTTCACCTCCTTAAGGGGTTTCCCTCTATCCGTCTTGTCAGAATTTGTGGGCAATTCACTGATGGAAGAAGCTTTGCTAACACATGACAGCCCTGTGGTATTTGATGCCAGAGTACTTGAAATATAACTAGCACCTGCACTTCTTTTTTCAAAAGCATCAACTGTGGGGCTTTCATAAATGGGCTGAGGAGACTCACAATTCTCTGAAAAGTTCTTTAAGGAATTGGAATCAGAATATGAAGACCTGACATGCAATTGTGAAGAGGCATCAGGGCCATTAACTGCCGTCGACGACGAGAACCAGCACATGTCATCTTCCTTAGCCGGATCTCCTAGCCCAAATGCTGAATCACATGACCTGCAGGCATAAATAAAATAAACAACTAATTGCACGTTTGAAAAACAAATGTTTGTAGATCTAGAAGTTGTGCCTCATGAGAATATAGCGATGAACTGATGGTATGGATAATTTACTTGTAAGAAACACAAGCTGTACCTAAGCATCTGGTTGAGATCATAATTCTCAATTTCTGGCCACTCATAGAACAACGAATCGTCAACTCCCTTGTTATCAGGGCCATTATACAAAAAAATGAGATCACTTTCTGACTGACGAGTGTCACTCAGGGAGTTGAAAACATTGTTTTCAGCTGCAGTGCAGTTGTTGGTAGGATTAGAGGCACCACCAGCGTTGAAGTTATTGTTTGGTATGAAATCACCTCTGTTGACAGTATGACCCTCAGAAGATAAAGTAGCCATCAGATCATTGCAGGTTTGACGATTATCAGGTTTGTAAGACCATGAACCATTGGAAAGCATGATCTTGGGAGGTAAAAATAAAGATTTCTCAGTAGCTACTCCAACACGTTCCCCCTCATGACTGCCAGAACTAGTTACCATCCCTGCCTCATGTCTAAGCTTCTTGTGGCTTTCGGTCTGAACAATACTTCCAACATTTTGTTGAATTTGAGGATACGGAACTAGATGATCGTCGCTGATTGAAAAGTCATCCCAAACTATATCTTCTAACTGCAAAACATTGGGAATGAACCAATATGTTCCTGTGTACTTCATAACAACTTAAAAAACCAAATAACCAGGTTCTTACAATAAACCACTGTATACCTTGATAGATGTTTCTCAAATTTAAAATTCGAATAATCGAGAAAAACTGAGGTCACTAAGGAACGGAATATTTTGTGTTTGGTTGCCATGAAAAGTGAAAATGAAAAAAAAAAGTGCAACACAATTTCTAATTCTGTTGGCCAGTGAATTGGCCATTAAGTCATTAATTCCCGTCATTCTTTGTTAACATTACTAACAATTACCAAGTGGTAAAGTCCCAGCAGTTTGCATTCTATGCCACACCATTTTAGCCATCATAAAGCTACCATTTCACAATCAAGCACCTTATCACATTAGATTGACAGACATGAATCAGACACAAGATCAAATACTGTAATCTCACCTCATATATATGGGAGTCTGACATTCCTCTGGAAATATGCACTAACCACGGCTCGCAGAAAGTACCACTTTCATACTATTCAAGAAAAATGAATTTCGCCTGTAGCGGGACAATCAAATCTATTAACTTAACCATCATTGATATTGCAGCAGGCAATGTTTTTAGCAAGATACAACTTCTAAGTTCTACTCTCTCTCTCTCTCTAACGAGAGTCAATCCTCTGAAAATCACCCAGAATCAATCTTCAACCACAACCAATCACTGAAAACACCCACATAATCCAACAAACTAAAACTTTATGAATGCATAAAACCGTAAAAAAAACTCTTTGATAAATAAAGAGCATATAAGTACTGTGCATCAAAATTGATCAACCAATCAAAATTTTCTCTCTTTTCGATCCATCAAACCCTGAAACTCTCCTCCCCAACTTCTAAACATACCAATCCAATTCCCAAGTACACTAAATTGAAAAGAAAAAGAAAAAAAAAATCCTCTTCAGCACATATCAATATAAAACAAAACAACAATCACAGCCTCTTCAAACTAGCAAGTTGGTTTAAACCATTACATCAACAACAAAACACCTTAAATCCACAAACCATAACATCATTTCAAACCATCAACAACCCCAAAACTCACCACAAAAGTCAAATCCGACACCGATTTGAACACGCCGATCTAAAACCGAGTAGAAATTCGCGTGAAAGCGAAACGCCGATTGCACCAGTTGGGATCTGGAGAGCAATGAAAACCTATCGGAGCTTCAAGACTGCAGGTTTTTTTTTTCACCGTTGAAAATATTTTTATCAGATTTTGATCAGATGGTCTGTGAGATCGACACGTGGAAGAGGATCAAATAAAACGACGGCTGTGAATATAATATCAAAATGTGTGGACGAGAAGCGATAGACGAGATCCGATAAGTTTCGGGTTCGGTGTGCATACACGTCAGCATTCACCGTTAAATGATTGACACGTGGAGTCCCGTTAGAGTGTGTTTGAGCCACTAGTTTTTGAATTTCACATTACATTTGATGGATCAACAGAAATTGACACGGACACCGGAAGAGGAAGCTTAACACAGTGCGTTTATAGATAGGGGAATCAGGCGATGACCTGACTGGCTAACTGGGAATGGAACAACAAGGAGTGGAACACAGACATGAATGGCAAATTATACTGAGAACAACAACAGAACAAGCCTTCTTTGGGTCACTTCAACTTCTTGGATGAGAAGATCCTCTTGGAGTATGGACTGTGGTGCAACATTGCCCTGTAGACATCAATTTTCTTAACGAGGCGCTGGTGAATAGATCCCTAAATAAGAAATAGCAAAGTCAATAGTTGGAATTAAAACAGATTTCAAATACTCCTGGATACATTTTAGTACCATCTGAACCTAAGCATTTGAGTCAATGACCTATAGACAGGCGGGAATTTTGCGCATTGCTTGGGATTTGGACCCGGTGAATTATATTTTAGCTAAAAGGGAAGCAATATTGAAAAATGAGCGTCAGACAGGGAAAAGGATTTACCTCTGCAACCTTCACAGCAGTTTGAATTACATAATTGGCATGGGGATCTTGAAGCAGCTGCTCAAAACGGTTGAACGAGAGGAGTTCATGGATAAGATGCGACTTGTTGTGACTGTTAAATACCTTAAGGCACTTTTCGACTACATGACTGCTGCATTTCTGCATTGCTAAGTGTACATAATTCCCGCGTAACTGAGTAATCAACCTCGAGATGTATCGTGGATGCTTCATGTCTAAAATAAACTGCACAGCATAATTCCTGCATAAATAAAAGATGTTAAAAGTATTGCAGAATAATGTGTACTTTACTGACAATTGAGTGAAAACTTCTGAAATCATAAAATGAAAAAGAAAAGAAACATTAGCAAAACATTATTATCATTACCCAAATGCATCCTGAGAGAGTAAGAACGCATGATTGGAGATTTCCGCAACCAGACGATCTCTATGTTCTCCAGTTGAGTGGCCAATGCACTTTTGTAGTAGGCAACATCCATATTGATCGGTTGCAATATCAATACAGTACTCAATAGCAGCAACAAAGATGAACTGAGTAAACACATTAGTATAAATAAGCGTTGAGCATGGTCGGGCACTGTGATATATTCCATGAGAACCATGACTAGGATATGATATATTGGGGTTTCCATGACAAACAAATGACCATCAACTGTTAATACACCTTAAGCCAACTTCACAACCCACGAAAGAAAAATCAATAACTAACAAGTTACCTACAATCTAATTGCTAAACTGAAACAAAAATGGTGAGCAGCTTTCAATGCGGGTTTGCACTCAGCGATGGAAACCGTTGTCGATATGCAAATGTGTGCAAAAAAATGCATTTTGTGTGTGTGTTTGTCATGGTTCTTCAAGTTTAGCATAAGATAATATATCGGTTGAAGAAAGGAGACTAACAATCCTGGTAAAGGTTCAGATATATCTGTATAGAGTTAATTAACGATAAAATTTGAAATGACCCAAAAAGAACCAAAAGTACTCCTGAAGCTCTCTACAGACTACTGGTTTAAAAAACAGGTAAAAAGTCCAGAAATGTAACCTTGTTCTGTTCATTAGTAAAGCACTGCAAGCATCTTTCAATAACATGATTGCCATTTGCGTCTGTGATCAGAGCATAAAATCCTGGTTCAAGAGCTGATATGATTTTCAGTATTTGCTCCTTTGTTTTTGCAGTCTCGATCAGCTTCTGAATCACGCGAGTCCTGGAACAAATCAACATATGTATCAGCTCCTCGGATATCAGGTGAAAGAAATTGCATAAGGATGGTTAATTACCCATGGTCATTCATAGATACTCGCACAAGCACCCCAGGTTCCGTAGCCTCCACGTCAATAATCTTAGTTCTTTGCTCTTCTGAACAAACATCCAACAACTTCTGCATAAAATAATTACCAAAGGGGTTGATCATAAGGTCAACTACATGCTCGATGATTTCATCAAATATTGTTTCTATAGCTTGCGGGTTACGCTGTTCGATGATATCCTGTAACAACCGGCATTGAGTCTGGTGTTTAGCTACATCAGGAAGTTGCCCATATAAATCTGATAATGCACCAAGTTTGCGAGGAATTACACCAGGGCTACACACATGCTGATTTCCACGGCCTCCATGAATTTTTGATGTCCTAACTTGATGTGTATGTTTCCCTTTAGGCATAGCTCCCCGGAAGCCATTAAACGAACATCTCATGGACCTCCTCGAGCTATCCACTTTGTTGCTCACCGGATTCAATCCCCTTCCCTGCAGAATGAAACTACCTTCACGATTTATATCCTGAAGACCACCTTGATGCATTCCAGCATTTGAAGGCATTTGAAGCTCACTCCCGATATTCAACACAGGCCTCTGATGCATCATCATTTGTTGTTGAAGACTAGGAGCCTTGAGAATACCATCTCCCCCATTGAAGTTCATCCTGGTCTTGTGCGCATAGTGCAAAGCATCAGGCATGGAAACCCCATTGAAAGCATTTGAGACTTTCTGGCAGTAAGTGTAAGCTGCTTGCTCCCTCACATTCTGCCTCCCACCAGGCAATGTGCTATAACCCAGTGGCGGAGGAGGAAATGAGGGACCGGATCTTCTAGGGTTCATTTGGTACTGAAATAAGTTATCTGAAATCTGCCCCTTCTGAAATCCAGGACTTATCATCCCTCCTCCACAGCTCAAATACCCACCCTGCGCAGCACCAGTAGCTCCTCCTCCATAACCTCCACATCCATTCCTAAAATCCCCATATCCAGAAACACCATTAGGCAGAGATGCAACTCTGTCATTCACTCCATAAAGATCATCCGGAAACCTAAACCCATAGAAATCCACATCCCTGTACTTCAACTTACTCGCATCATCTCTAACACCCATCCTATTCATATATCTACACAACTCATCCTCATCAGTACTCAAACCCCCTCTCATCTTCATCCCATCATACATACCCATAGACCCCGAGTTAGGGCTCAAATCCCCACCAACAACAGAACCACCAAACTGAGTTAAAAATTGATTACCAGCAGGAGAAGGACGAGGAGGAAATGAGTACAAACCACTATCGTCATACAACACACTACTCCCACCACCACCAGCAGCAGCTTCCTTGTCAACAACATCACTCATCCAAAAAGGCTCCACCGATTCGTAATCATAGCTGTTCATCCACGCAACCTGGTCTGGGATCTCGTCCAGAACCGACTCCAACGAGTCGTCGTCGTCGTCGTCCAACCCCCCAGTCTTCCGAATCCTCGTCATAATCCAAACCCAAATCGACACAAACAAAGAAATCCAACCAGATCGACAACACCGATCAGAAAATCAAGCAACAAAATAGAAAAAACAGAGTGAGAGAGAGGACGACGATGTCGACGCGAGGACTCGGTGAAACATGTAAAAAAAAAAGGGATCAGATTGTTGAGAGACTAATTCACAAATAGGCGATGCTGACTACTGTCTGCTGCAGCTGTTGTTGGTTTTATGGTTGTTTCTTTTCTGGCACGTACCGCACATACATACCGACTCTGTACGTACCTTTCGTTCGTTCTATCCTCTCACGCCATTATCACAGCCGTAACCGAACAAACGCGGGCGCGCACTGCACACACCTCTCCTCTCTCTCTTCGTCTCTCCGCCACTGGGTTATAGCACTGTACCACACACACACACAACGCACGCAAAAGCTGCGACAGATATATATATATAGTATGCGGAGGGTCGAAGAATGTGAATCTTGTTATTTTATATTTAATTAAATTTGTGGACCGAATAAAATTCAGTTTGTGAGATTACGTTGTTTGCTTTGCTGTGCAAGAGTGTTTTTCGCGGATCGGAATTCATTAAGAAAAAATAAATAAACAATTTTGTTTTCGGTGAAAATGGATCTGTCTGGACCGAATCAAATCACTTTTTTCATACTCCTTAATTCGATAAAATAGGAACTTGATTGGTAGCTAAGTCAAAGGAAACGATGGTAATTAAGTAGGTAAGGGATTATGTGATTTAATTTTCAGTATTAGTGGCTTCCTGCAATTAGTGTGTTTGTGTATGCATTAAAGCCTTGGAGATTAATGACTTGTTGATTAATAAGGTGAGGCAGCGCATTTGTAGTTGCAAAATTAAGAAGGCATATCTTATTTAAGTTGTGGTGTTGTTACATTTACCATTTTCAATTTACTTTCTAAAGAATTAATTGTGTAAAATCAGCTATACAATGTATCAGTTTTAAAAAAAATGTAAAAAATATTTTTTTTATTACAATTTTCCAAAATAATGAGAATCAAAGTATACACAATGGTGTATGCACACGGGACGTAGCTCGGAATCAGGATCAATATATGCTACAGACTAATTGAAAAGCGATCATGGATCAAAATCGCTTTCAATGAATAATACACAAATAAATAAAACTAAATTAAAAATTAAAAACAAGCAAACTAACAACTAATTGTGTAAGATGCTCAAATATACAACTCTCGCTCTTCCACAGAACTGCTCTACACACTTCTATAGATTGCGCCTCAGACGAGGAGAAAAATAGTAAATGAGTTCCAAGTTAGGAGAGTAACTTGAAACATTAATCAGTTATTCCAAATATTAAAGTCCCAAAAGCACGAGAAGAACACGACAATCTCACCAAGTGGCTTGTGGAAAAGAGACGAAGCCCAAACCTGCATATTCTTGTGCAAGGTATCGGAAAGTTCCAGCAAGTCCTTGTTTCAATTACGCTATTTAGAGGTGTACCGGCAAATCCATATTCTGTTGCAAGGTATCGCCTTATTTCCATCATAACATGAACCTGCATATTTCAAAAGTTCCATACGAATTTTCGCACTCATACTATACATCCAAGGCTTCACCCAAGCAAAACCAGACTTGTTGCCTTGGCTCAGTCCAGAGCATCTTCGCCGCCGTCCTCGCCTTGTACTGAAAAGTCGGTACTGTCGCCCTCCTTGCCTCTTCGGATACTATCGAAATTGGCCAGTGGTCGCCGGCGATCCTATCCGTCCCAGCCGAACATCAACGACGACCAAACCAAATGAGATGAAAGTCGCGGATGGAACCCATCAAAGGGACTGAACGGCAGGGCCAGGTTTGCGACGAGCAGCAGCTGTTGGTCGAGAGGTTTTGAAGCTGTGCGATTTTTAAATATAAAAAATTATATCATGTTAGAAATAAATTAAATTAATTTTAAAATAGTTTGAAGTATATTAAACCAAAGTTTTAATTATTTTTTTCAAAAAGCAAACTGAATAGAAACTTTATTATTTTTATAAAATTTAAAACTTTGTAAAGATACAAAATTTCAAACCGAATCAGAGTCAAACAATGATAAATTATGTTAGGTATGTTTATTTTACATTTTGTTTAGATTTTTTTAAAATTTTAAATTTTTTTATTTACAAATGTGATCATTTGTTAACTTAAAATATTTTACAAGTGGTTAAGTGAAAATTTATTCTATAGGGGCGTTTTTGTGCAAACAGGTACATTATACCAATGGTTTTGGGCAGTTTACTCTTCCATAAATAATTTCCAACTTTGAGTCCTAAGTATCTTTTAATTTAGTTGTACACACATTAAATACTTATATTTTTATAGAACTAATTATCAAACATATAAAGTCCATCCTTTCTAGGAAAAAATAGAGCGGGTCGCAAAAAAATTAAGAATTTTATTTTCTTGTTTCTCATTTTTTTTGATATTAAAATATCAAAATTAGTATGATTAGGCAATAGCCAATGAACACATTTTCTATATATAGGAATTCGCAAGTGTAGGGTAGAGAGACACTTCTATGAAAATGACTTCCAAGTTTGCTTTGGAGGAAAGCGAGACATGAACCATTTTTTGGGTACCGTGATATTATGATTTACGGTCCCATTAAAAACCACATCACCCTTCAAAGTTCAACGTCAACCTCTCCTCATCGTCTCCACTATGGGCCACTCACTTTATAAAACCAGCCCGTTGAATCTAAATGGGCCATGTTAGGCCCAATACGTACAAATATGGATGCCGAGTCCCGTTGGCTTTTTTCCTTAATTGCAACAGTTCATTATTCACCACCTCCAAAGTCAACTAGAGCAAAGCTGCGGCTGCGAAGCCAAAATTTGTTTTTTAAATTCCACACTGATTTTTATTTCTTTTTCTAGCATTACAAGTGTTAAATTCGTCGTTTCGACGGGATGCAACGATAATAAATATTGTTGGTAGTGTTATTGTGCGGCGGTAATAGATACACATTAAAAATAAAGTGAGCAATAATTCATATATTTCTATTAAAAAGTTTAAAATAAAATATTTACTGCAAAGTTTTAAATAATATATTTCTTATAACTCAGAATGTCAATTACAAATGAAAATAAAGTTTTAAACAAAGTTTTAAATGTTTATTTTCTACTAGTTGCACTCCCGTCGTCTCGACGAAAATTTTTCGGTGTCTTCATTTGATTTAATTAAGCTTTACAATGTTTTTCGCTTCATTTGATTTTTCACTCCATTTATATTTTTTATATTTTATATTTTTCAATTCTTAATTTTTTTATTTTTTTATAATTTTTAATTTTATAATTTTTTTAAAATCTACCTAATCAAATACGGTCAAATACAGTCAAATACGATCAGTTGGTCAAATACAGTCAAATATGGATGAATAGTGATGGATGACACGTAGTGTAAATAAGGAGGGTGGAGAGGAGCATTTTTGTCAAAGTTTTATTGCAATGGGATCTTTAGTGAGGAAAATAAGAGAATTAGTGAGGAAAAGTGAGTGATTGGTAAATAGTTGATGGTGATATTTTTTTATATATATAGATGTAGATATCAAAATGTTATTTAGTAATTCAAAGTATTTTTTGATAGGTTCAATTTTCAAAAATACGCCAAATTATTAATCTGTTGATCATTAAATTTTCAATATTTTGGTATAACAAACCGCTTTTAAAAAGTGGATTATAACAAACTTCGACCAGAATCGCATCTTGACAGTTGCTTATTTTGATAGTAGAGGTGAATCCGTCCTTCCAACGGAAATAAGCGTGAAGTGTTTCTATATTTTCATTCGATTTTTCTTATTGCTCCCAACGTTTCCAGCTCTAATTTTATTTTTTAAAATTTTAAGATATTTTTATTCTTATGCCTCCATTTGATTCCCCATAAATTTTCTAATGTATTTCGCTCAATTTTAAAATTTGAATTTGTACATATGAATTTATAAATTTCTAATTTTTTTATCTTATTCATTTTTGGTCTTTTGTCCTATTCTTATTTTGTCTTATTCTCCGACGATTTTTAGCAACAAAATTAGAGGTTTTTCGTCGCTATATGTGTGGTTGTGGACATGAATTCTATTATATTTTGATATAAGACCCAGGCGAAGTAACTTATTCAGTAATGTTTTCCGAAGCTCAAACTTTATGGTAAAATTTTAGGATCTGTTTGCTTGTATAAAAATAAATGATTAAATATAATAAAAATGTAGATGTGTGTTTGGTTGTTAAGAGAAAATAATAAATATATTTCTTATAATTTAAAAAGACAATTACAAATGAAAATAAAATGATCGTCTGATCGTCACGTAATAGAAATCCCTCCGTCAGAGCCTTCTGCGAAACAAAAGATAATTTTTGTCTCATGATCGATAGAGATGCCGGGTGGCTCCAAACCTTTGGCCTTCGCCTACCTCGCCGCTAATGTTCTTAACAGCTGATCCGCACTAAGATTCTGCGAGCTTCTCCCCACCTTTAAGAAGGTCCGCCACCTCTAATCTAGGTCCCATATTAGCTTCTCTAAAGAAAGAGAACAACGTGTCTCTCACTGCGTTATGCCTCCTAATTCTTCTTCTCCAACCAGGACAATGAGAATCATGATCCCCTGAACTTTCAAAAGATTGTCATTTTAAAATATAATTTTCATTTTTTTCTAAATTTTCTTTCAACTAAACAGAAGGTTAGAGTTTTCCATTATGAATAAAAAGAAAAGAGTGACTTGTAAAGTTTGCCATGAAGGGTAAAATGTAATCCCTCTGTCTCATATTATAGTTCTCATTTCTAATTTAGATGTCCCAAAATATAGTTCATATTTCCTTAAAAAGAATGTTTTCTATCCTCACAAACACATTCGCTCTCCAATCTATT
>JAWWMW010000511.1:0-14600 GCA_035048345.1 Echeveria elegans
CATTTAGGATTTTTTGCCTTTTGCTAAAGGCTTCAGAGACGAGTTTTAGACTTTGCTTTAGATTTAATGTACATTTCCTAGTTAAAGTAAAAAAAAAAAAACTATATTTTTACATAGGATTGTCATTTGAACTTTAAGGCAAGTGCTAGAGTTTGGACAGCACTTGCATCTTGCCGGTCGAAGATCTAGATCTTTCCTTGATCCAATGAATAATTTAGATCATGAATATAATAATAATAATAATATCTAATGTATTTTGTTGTATTATTTTAAAATTATATAAAATTAAGTTATTTTAAAAATATTTATAAGTATTTTCTTAAAATAAATGATAAATCTATTTTCATAAATGATGAAAATAGTACGTATTATATATATATTTGATAATTATAATATTTGATTTTCAAAATGTAACTCATTAAATAAAAATATAAATTTGTACATAAAATAATATATTTATTTATTAAATTCAATTAATTACAAATTTTAATATTTAATATTGATATAAATATAAATATTATTTATAAATACTGAAACATTCACGCTAAACCCATTTGGTCCTACTATCGATCAGACCAGTGCTCTTGCCCGAAAGGGCGGCCTTAACATTGACATTAAACCTATTTGGCCCTAGTATCGGCCAGACCACGAATCTTTAACCGCAGTAAGAAAAAAAAAAGTCCCGACGACTTTATGACTTTTCAGCCTTGCAATGAGCATGTCACCCGACTTTTCCATTCCTTATACAGTATATTTTAAAATATATATTATGAAATTAACTGATTCTAAGGTTTTAATGGATAGATTTTCGTTATGGAAATAGCTAAATGATTTGTTTATTTTCATTTATATATATTTTTTATTTTTATTTGTAATTATTACGAAATAGTTGTATGATCTGTTTATTTTTGGTCATTTCAGCCGCTCTAATTCTTTTATCTGAGGCTAGCGGCCAATCAAGTCCATTTAGCCTAAAACTAAACCCCTAAAATCTGATTTCAAAAATTAAATGAGAAATATTTGATATTGTTTTTGTCATCCGCCATCCCGAATGTGCAATCGAACCGATCAAATAATAGTTTTATATGCAAGCATTGTAAGGCTGCGTGAGATACATGAATACTGTGTGGACAGAGTTTTTATAGAGTAGAATTTTTAAGTTTGTGAAGTAGTGTAAGCGATGTGGGATAAAGAGCATTTTGGCCTTGAGCTTGAGAGGAGGGGCTTTTAATTTCATTTTTTAATTGTTTGGTTCTGACGAACAACAACGAGAAAAATTTCGTCGCTAATGGGGTAATTTCGTCGCTACCAAATCCTATTATATTATATATATACTAGCGTACCGCTCGTCGTCCCGATGGGGATGCGACGGGAACAAGCATACCAATTTTTAGGTATGCCTCTTTAAGCAACGTCTACACGATATTCTTTAGTAAAAGACGAAAGAATACTTCGCTATACAAGCATTGCAAGATTGTGTGAGAGACTTGGATGTGTTGATAGAGTTTATATATAGTAGATTTTTTAAGTTCGTAAAGTAGTTTCAGTGATGTGGGATAAAAGCATTTTGGGCTTGAGTATTTTGGACTTTAGACGTATTTTAGCGATGAATTTTATAATTTTAGCGGCGAAAAAAGTCTTCGGTATATGTGTAGTTGAGGATATTCTATTATAAATAGACTAGTTGCGCTTCCGTCGTCCCGACGTTAATTTTTTCCGTATCTCCATTTAATTTACCTAAAAATGCTAAATATTTTCCGCTTAATTTTTATTTTTAGTGTTGATTTTTAATTTTTTTTTATTTTTAGTTTTCAGTTTTATTTAATGGACCGGACTGGATCCGTTATTTTTAATTTTAATGGCAAAATATTGTGATTAATGGTGAAGAGAGGTTTAATGAATAGTATAGTCATTTTTTATTTTGTTTAATGAATGACAATTTCATCATTTTCTATTTGATTTTACATCATCTCTATATTTTTTTATAAGAATAGATAATAGATATAGATATATATTTTGGTTACACTTGATTCACGGATAGGGAAAGGTTGAACGGCAAGTAACCTTGTTGGAAGAACCTGCCAATTTGTATGCCTCACAAACTCATTTTCTAGAACCTTCTTTGCTAACCACGCTTTTTTTTTTTTGAGTAATTGCTAACCTTGCTCTGGATTTAGCTGCTCATGCTCACGAGTCATATGCAACCTTATCCGCTCTCGTCGTGTGAAATGAATCTTTCATTGATCTACAGTTCAAAATTGCAAAACGCCATCGTTTTGTGCCCAAAAGAGTTCAAATACGGTGCAAGTGTGTTTGAGCAGTAGCAGTATCAGGATGGTGACGTCTGAAAAGTCGTCCTGTAATTGCCCGTAAATCCAAAAAAAAAAAAAAAAAAAAAAAAACTACTCCATCAAATACAGACCATAACTTCTCTCTATCTCCTTCTCCACGCATCTTTACAAAACCCTAGAAATCCCCCCCCATTCAGCTTCTTCACCTCAAATTGAATCCATCCCCCGCACAAATTCGAAAATGGAAGATTTACTTGCGCGGACTGCACCGGGTAGCGATCGAATGTCATCGAACCGTCGTGTATGCGATTTCTGTAGCGAATCCACCGCTTTGATACACTGCCGTGCAGATTCAGCGAAACTGTGTCTCGCTTGTGATCGTGAGGTACATTCGACCAACCCTCTTTTCACCAAACACACTCGCACGCAGCTTTGCGACTCTTGCAATGACGCTCCTGCTACTATTTTGTGCTCCGATGAGGATATGGTGTTTTGTCAGAATTGTGATTGGGAGACGCATAGTAATAAGTCTGTTCATGATAGGAAGGTTTTGGAAGGGTTTTCTGGATGTCCCAAGGTGTGTGAGTTAATGGTGGTTTTTGGTTTGGAGGATTTACAGAAGAAGGTGTTGATGGGGAGTGTGGAAGAGAGTGATAAAGAGGAGTTTGATCAGTCCGGGGGATATGGATTCTCGGATTTTTTGGTTTGGGACACGCCCACTGTGTTTAATCTTGATGATTTGATAGGTGGTGCGGATACGAGTAGTGGTTTTGGAGCTTTAGAAGCTCCGTGTATCCCTAAGGTGAGGCATTGATCTTCCTTGCATTCCTATGTTTGGAGCTTTGATGATGCTGTGTTCAAATTTTCCGTAGTCCTGTGAACTGATTGGATATATTCATTTAATAACTTTTTATACTTCTTCATTTTTAATAGGATTATTATATCAAGTATGGATATGCATTTAGATGTAACTGACCAAATGCGAGCTGTGTTCCTCTTGTTGTATTTACTTGGGATGGATGTGAATCCCTTGATGTTGTGCATTGTTTCTTTAGGTTATCAAAGCGGCATGTGGAAAGCATAAGGAGGAGGTACTTAGGCAGCTTCGCGAAATGGCCACGTCTGAGCCAGGGTTCAGTTATGAGGATCCAGACCGAATTATTAGGTTCAATGTGGATGATCGTGTTTTGCAGCCCAGAGATGTGCTTGTTGATTGTGAGCATGATGAGAAGCCTTTCAAAAGAGATTCATACACGGTAATAGACTAATAATGCTCTTCAGTCTTCCGTTATCTGGCAGACTTTTTTCTTCCACCGAGTATATAGTAATAGTATTGCCTTATCTCCTAATAAAAAAATTAAATCATTTTCCGCTTCATTGATAATGTAGGCTCTTTCTGATGATTCATGTATTTAGCATCAGTCTATTAAAAGTGTTTTCAACATGTAACTTTTGTAGAAGCTTCAGTTGTTGTATTCCTGGTTAACTTTAAATAATTCAAGGAGATCTAGGTCTTGTCTCCTACTGTAGTATTGGCTTCCTCAAATATTTTGTTTACAGTGGTGTTGGTAGCAGCAGATACATATACTAAGAGGCTCCAGTGTGCTCGTTCCTCATAATTAATGTGAGCTGATTGCAATTCCATTCATTAGCAGGAAAATACACTGTGCTGCTCCAAGGACGGTAACAAACCAGGAGCACCAACTCTCACGTTTACGGTCAGTAAACCCATTAATGAAGATGCTTTAGTCCCTGAGAAATCATGTGACACGGTTGGGCATCCAAGTCAGCCAGTCGACAAACAAGTAGAGGGTGTCAGTGTTCCCATTAAAACCGAGGTTTTGCCATATGTTCCCAAGGTGCATTCACATGAATTCAACAGCCAGGAAAGGGACACTGCCCTTTCAAGATACAAGGAAAAGAAAAAAAATAGAAGGTACCAGTTTACAATGGCTGCCCCATGTATTGTCTTCTTAAACTAACTTGTTTACTGGCTTCCTGACTGAGAATATTGTTATGTTGGAATATAGGTATGATAAGCTCATAAGATACGAGTCAAGGAAGGTCCGTGCAGAGAGTAGAATCAGAATCAAAGGCCGTTTCGCTAAGTCGACTGATAAGTGAAGTAAAAGACAAAAGTGTTATGAAGTTTGTATCTACCAATGAACACAAAGATCTGGTTGAAATACAGCATAACCAGCAGATTGTATATATTTGTGTAATGTGTAGCTTGTGCAGTGAGACTTGTTGTACCTAGAGCTGGAAAAAGGATGATAACACATTTCTATGTAAAATGTTTTTATGCAGGCAACTTAGCAAAGCATGAAGAACCGTGGATACAATTTTCTTGTATTACATATTTTGAATATAAATTTAATATACGTATTTGCAAATTATGTTGTGCCTTTCGAATTCAGGTCATGAAAATGAAATAATACTTTTCCCTGCAGAACTTGTTAAAAATATTAATACTAATTTTACAAGTATGTTCTTCGAATATTCGAAATGGAGGGCTTTTGTGGAGAACTACTATGTTGTCGGTTTTCCAATTTCATCTGCTAGTAAACTGCTGTTGGAGCATTTAGTTGAAACAATTTAACAGAGTATGATTTTGTGTGTGTGTGTGTAAGATGGCTGAAAGAGCGAGTGAGCAACTAAGACAGAAATCTTAACCTGTTGAACATGTAGCATCACGGTATGCCGCCGCTAATTCCTACTATGGCCAGCTGCTCAATGGAATGGAAGTTATGACTATATTTTGTAACTGAGTGTGCTCATTTGCCACTGGTATTAGTTAAGAGACGTTTCAGAGCATTTTTGAGGTCTCCAAACATACGAGGGGATATGCATTTTTACATCCGCTACAAGGACCGTCCTGTTCGAAACACAAAGCAATAACTTCCAAATACAGCCCAACCAGTTGTAAACGGGGAGGTAGGTCTGTCAACGTACTGGTGGAGAATGCCGAGGGCAAGGGTGATGAAGTTCCACCGTAAATTATCAGGGGTTATGGTGATAGAAAGCATAGCTTGAATAAAACACTCATAAAGTTGTCTGTGAGCATGAAGTGCCCAATATCAATAGCTCAATGCAGACTTCTATCAGAGTATGATTTATGTTTTGCATTTTTTTGCTCAATTGTTCTTCAACTTTCCCATGAGTGCTTCAGAATAAGATGAGTAAAATCATGTCCCAACAAATCGAACATGTTAGAAACTTGAAAACCCGAGAAACTTGAAGCTCAACTTGAGCAGCATATGCGGAAATATTACAAGAAGATGGAAATTACCAGGCAACTTGGCATCACAAATATTGCACATGCAAATCTATGAAGGGTCAAAAATACCCGATCAACGCATAAACTCAGTGTCAGCTGAGTCGAAGTAATGTAAAGTGTAGCATTGGAGTGGCCACACATCTCAGACATATTACCATTTTATTGACCGTAACCGCCGTAATCACTGAATTTCCCTAGTTAAATTTTTATTTAGCTTCTACTCAAAATGCTCAAAGATAGCAAATAAGGCTATTTCAAGCTAATTATCTTATTGTATTTTTGTCTTAGCAAACTTAAATTGCACCAGAAGGCTTAACAAATAATCACTCTCTACATTGACACTGCTATTATTATCAAAACATGTTCTTTTGTTTTGAAAATGAGCGCTGAATCAGAAATTGAATTGTTTCATCAAAACAAGATTTAACATATTGAATTGAATATCAGACACCACGTATCATTTATAAAAAAAAAACTAATTTATATTAGCGCACTTCCGGTATTTTTATTTTTGAAATTCATTTTTTAGTCTCTATCGTACATATTTCAGGACCGGAAGAACTAATATTTTGTGTACGAAGGACAAAAAAAAAAGAATTTCAAAAATACAAATACAGAAAGTGTTATTATAACAAACCCCAAGTAGCACTAGAGAAATTTCCCTTGAAAAAATTAAGAATGTAAACCAACAACAGTAGAATCCTTAATCAATCGATTATTGACTGTCATCATACTACAAATATGCCAACCAAACAAAGCAGTGGCAAAATAGTAACAATTCCAACCTCAAATTATGAACAGAATTAAAAATAATTTCTTACTCAGATCTGCACTAACCACAATGCAAGAAAAGCACCCACAATTACAGATCCAGTGAAGGTCCCCAAATGCACAGAAGAAGAATCAGGCTCAGGCATCAACAATCCATTTGGAGAAGAGGCTAACAGAGGCTGAGGAGCAAGAACAGAATCAGGATTTGGAGGACTAGGATTAGAAGGTATTGTAGGAATGATGGAAGAGCCAGATGGGGATTCAACTGAATCAGGTCCAGGTGAAGGCAACAAGGGTGTAACATCAGGTGTCAAAGCTTCAGATGGAGAAGGAGATGAAGCAAAGTAAGAAGGCGAAGCTGAGATAGTGGAAGTAGCGGTAGTGGTGAGTGGGAGACCAGTTTTGAAAAGAGTCATCATGATGCTCAGGAGCATCAAAGTTAGCAACTTTGAAGCCATTTGATTGATTGATGCTGGTGACAAAACTAAAACTACAAGAACAAATGTTGAAATGAGGGGTTGATGATGAAAAGGGAGTCTCAAAGATTCAAACTTTATGAAACTGGTGGTGTACAGCTAAAAAGCTGGAGATGATAAAAAGCAGTACTAGTAGTAAAGAAAGAACATGCAAGGTTTGAGAAGAAGACAAAGACATTGTTGTAATTTGTTTTGTAGGCATTGAAAATTCCCAAATTAAATTTCTCCGTGATCAGCTGAGAGAACTTTTGTTGTTTTGTTTTCTGACATTTTCGAGATATAATTTTTAAAGTGTTCATGCAATTGCAATGTGCACTGCACTCCACTGTTTGTAGGGACCATGTGATGCGTTGATCTAGGGTTTCGACCAGATGCCTCGAGCAAGAATTATAAGTTTGACGGGCTATGAGAATCGGGCTATGAGCCCATTTCGATTGAGATACGAGATAAGGCCATAAGCCCAGACCTCGATCAGGAAGGCAGCAGTCTGGTCTGGAGACAACCTACTAGACTCTGCGGATCACATTCTGTTTCCTAGATTTAGGATCAAATGAAATTCACCAATGTACGTTAATTCATAAATATTTGTATTTTGTGTTTTTATTTATCTAAAAAATATATATTCTGATGAGTTCAATCGAAAACTGTTATCCAAACGGATGTTGCCAGGCCTACTAAAATTTGGAGATTTTTTTAGTGAGAATGGTGGGTATTGAACCTTGGATCTCAAGGATATACATGAGTATTAGCCCCACCGATATCCCCAACTCCTCTATACACTATACTACTATACTTGTCATACGTAGTCAAGGTAGAACAAAAATCCTGGCTCCGTCACTGAGTTGCCAGACATATGCACTTACTAAATTCAACCAAATGAACTACATACGTTCGCTAATAAAGCAGAAATTAAAATGCAGAGATACCATACAAATTCATAGATGCGCCAAAAATAAGTCTTTTACATAATAAGTATACAATGAGCGTAACCGGACTTTGACCCCTACCGAGACTAAATCAAAAAATATATTCAAATGTATTTAATATCCGATTGTTTTACTTTGAAGTACTATGTATGTACTATGTAAACCAGAAATTTCAGGGTTAATGAAATTTACTATATTGAATTTAAGGTAAGATCAATATCATCAAGTATATCTAATTATAAATTAAGCACTTCTCGTATCATGCGAGATATATAACCATCAACTTTTAGCATATATCATCCACGTCGGAACTTCACGTGCACGAATGAGCTCTGAAAATTAACATACTTCCACCTGTAGTGGAAAGAAAGATCAGGTATACGCTAAGTGACGGAACAATAACAACATTTCACACAATATTGAGTGTGAGTGTGAAGAAATCATGCCAACAAATGTATCATTTGAATACTAACAACCTTCCACACAATATTGAGTGTGAAAAAAGCATGTCAACAAGTATATAATTTGACTCTTGAGCTTGAGGTTCAGGGGAAGAACTTAAACCAATTGGCCAAATCCTTGTTGACAATGTAGTAAATTTGTTAAAATTACAAAATTATTAAGATAATGACGTTGAATTGAACGAATAATATTGTCATGTACCGGAAGGAGTGATGGCATGTTGATCACACTCAAAGACTAAATTTCTAGATGCTTTCATCCCGGAGGTTGAAGGACTTATAGATTTCAAAGGATAGATTATTCATTCCACAAAGTACAAGAATGGGGAGGAGTTTAAGAACAAAAGTGTTTTGGTAGTTGGGTCTGGAAATTCCGGCATGGAGATTGCATTTGACCTTACTAACTTCAACGTCAAGGCATACATAAGCCATGTAATCAAGTAGTTCAACTTTTTTTTGTGTGCAGAACAATCTGAATGACTAATTCAATACTTTTAATGTTTTGCAGACTCATGTTTTGTGAAGGGGAATAGCTAATCTTCGTTTGGTTCTGTTTTGTTACCTTCCTTTCCACCTTGTGGACTCATTTTTGGTAGTTGGGTTACGCATCATTAATCAATGCGCAACTATAACATGTCAAGTGCAT
This sequence comes from Echeveria elegans, assembly GCA_035048345.1. Classification (NCBI taxonomy): domain Eukaryota; kingdom Viridiplantae; phylum Streptophyta; class Magnoliopsida; order Saxifragales; family Crassulaceae; genus Echeveria; species Echeveria elegans. The sequence goes on from JAWWMW010000511.1 coordinate 8,849, forward strand.
TATTTTGACAACGTACTGATCGTCATAACTCATAACATCACGTAAAAGCTTGGTCTTGACTAGTAAGTAGTAACAACATCGACTTCCATCGCTCTTGTGATCTGTAGTCAGTTTAACGATTTACGATGTACTCCTTGTCGGAGCATTGAAGTGCTGTATAAATGTTAGAGTACTAATGAATGTTTTTGTTCTGTTCTGATTTTTAAAACAGGGAGATGATTATGTATTGGGAGAGGATGGACTGTGCCTAAATCACATTTCCGGATCATTGGACTGTATGGGATTGCGTTAGACGCGGTCAGCATTGCGGATGACATCAAGTCAGTCAAGGTGTGAATGAGAGGGATTCTCAAACAAAAACGCGGTTAGTCCGGAGTACTTCGTCATCGATAAAAAAAAGACACAAGTCGTCTTGTCTTTCTGAAAGTCGAAAAAAAGAAGATTTATTTCGGATGGTTTAGAGTTGTGATTGATTACCATCGTATCTTATGTAGCAGTGGATGCCACACTTTATTTGCTAGAAATGCTATGCTCCTGCCGATACAAAGCTGACAATTCTTATCTTGGGTCTTGAAAGGAATTTGTAGTGAAACGAAAAAAAAAGAAAAAAAAAAGTGGAGATGCAGGGGATCGAACCCTGTACCTCTCGCATGCAAAGCGAGCGCTCTACCATTTGAGCTACATCCCCTTGTTCGTATGTTACCATTTTCCATGTATAATATATAGTTTTTATGTCACTGGCAATTTGAAGCAGAACCTGTGAGGCATATGATTTTGGACAGGTCGCAGCATATCGTTATTTTTAAGCAAGTGGCTTTGTACAAATTTTGTACTTCATCAAATAAAAGGTTCAGCTACACACACACACAAAAAAAAGGTTCAGCAGCAGCAGCCTACACATGGACATTGGTGAGTGCAAATTCTCTGAGCAGGGAAACACTGCATAATTTAGGGGGATTCCCAAACCATTAAGTTAGGCGTTCAGACTTGATGTTTTGATACAAGCTTAGCGTAATCAAGACTAATTAGTTAATAACAACTTCTTAAATCTAGCTTCTTTCATAATAAAATCGTTTCTTACAACATTCCAATTACAAGTATAAATGGCCGACAAGATTAGAACTCTTGAGAGTTGAGACGCAGAATTGATATCAATTTTCCCTTTGCCGCTCTTGGATGGAAGCAAATGCTGGTGGATGTTGGGCAGCACATCTTCATTAGAAATGCTTCCATCTGCATTTCCGTCAAAATGACAGACGACACACTAGTTCTATATAATTGAGCAATCCCTTTAATTTCTCAATTATTTTATTCTGCAGTCTGATCATGTCGTCCTTATCCTTGTCCAGTTACAAATTTCATTAATTTACGAAAATTTATTTAAAATTTAAAATAACGATCGCCTTTTTTGCGATTAAATTAATTTATGAAAATGTCACATATGAGTACTTACTTGCGATTTATAAATATATTCAAATAAAATATTATAAATTTCAAAATAAAGAAGCACAATCTCTAACTAGTGTACATCGAGTGCGAAGTTCTTGTAAAATATGAATTGTGTATACTAGTATTAATTTAATAATATACTTACGAAATTAACGTTCCTTTAAATTGACGGATGGATTCTGAAATTTAAAATTGTGAAGTGTGAACAGTGATTGGTCAAGATTGGCAACAAGAGACTGCCAAATTGTAGCATTTTCTCAGCGTGAATAGCTCAAGGTTGATATACAACGGGGAAGGGTTCTTTAGAGATCACAAATTATCTGAAGATGGAAGAACCGATTTTGATTAAATCAATGGTTGAGATTAAAATATTTTTAAAATTAAAATAGGAAATGGATTAGCACAAAATTAAAATTAAAATTAAAATTAAAATTAAAATATTTTTCATACTAAACTTGGTACCCGTAGATGAAATGTTGCCAGAAATTCAGACACGTTACAGCAGCTAGTCAAGCCGATCTGGCTTCAAAAGTTCAATGAGCAAAATAAGAAAATCCACACAAGCCTACTTATTCGAGTCAGGAAAAAATTAATGATGATAAAAGCTCTTCCAAATCTGATCTTACAAGTTGCAACCAGTATCAGGGAGTCGAGAACATTGCTTATTTCACAAGCCCGTAGGGCCAAACCTCAAAAATAATATAGCAGACCACACAGATGTTGTGTACAAATTTCGATTGAAGAACAACTGCAGACGAAGACAGTGACCAAAACAAATAAGTACCTTTTACTCGCAGGTGACATCTTTGCTTTTTCTTATCAATGGCGAGACTAGAGATGGATGACCCTTGAAACTGTCTGACACTTTCTTGTTAAATACTCCGTTGACACTCTTTAGCTGGCCAACAGCGCCATGAGCAACCAAGAACATGGCAACCTCCACATAACCAGCCTCCAAGGCGCAATGCAGTGGGGTAAATCCGGCATCATCCACCACATCAACCCTCGCCCCATTTCCAACCAACAGCTTCACACTCTCCATCCTCCCCTTAAACGCTGCCCTATGCAATGGCGCCCAGCCATTCTGATCTCTCCCATTCACATCCGCCCCATCAGCCAAACACCTCTTGATCCCATGCTCATTGTCCTTACTGGCCGCTTTATGCAAAGCATCGCCTATATGCAACATGTGTCCAATACATGCATATGTCCGTTATCAGCTGCCAAAGCGAATGCAGTCTTCCTATCCTTAATAATTGCATATTTCACAAAATTACACTCATTCAGTAATATCTCGACACACTCGATCCTTACTTCCCTCGGCTGCTGCAAGATGCAGCGGCGTGTATCCATTAGTATCCGCTACATCCCCATCTCCTCCAACCGACATCAAGAACTTCATTCCTTGAACATCTCCCAAACTAGCAGAAACATGCAACGGATTCTGACCATTCGAATCAACCAAATTAGGATCGAGTTTCGGAAATCCCTTAACCATAAGCTCCACACTCTTCATCCTTGCAGCCTCATGCAAAACCAGATCATTCAATCCATCAATTTCAGCACCAGAAGCGATCAGATCCAACAAATTCTCAACCGATCCATACTTCACACACAACAATATACCAACGATTCCTGATCAAAACCTCTCTTATTCACATCCGCTCCAAACCCTAGAAAAATCCCCTTTTCCATTCCCAACTGAGATTCTCAACAATCTGGTTAATTGATCCACGAATCGACTCCCTAACCCTCGCTACACTCTCCACCGCCTCCGATCATAAACTCCGCCATATCCATCCCAACAAGCGTCACCGGCAACACAGCGTCTTTAAACACATGCGGTCCCGGCTTTGAAAACAACCTCTTAAGCTCCTCCACGTTCCCTTTCCCAGTCGGTAACATCGATGACCTAACCGTCACCGCCACCGCCGCCGCCGACGATGAAGTTGACGACAAACAAATCGGTGGCCGATCAGAGACGTTGATCAGATGCACTACGAAGGTAGCAGTGGAGAGAGGTGGGATGACGGAGAAGGGCTGGGAGAAGGAGAGAGTCGTTGGATTGGTTGAAATCAAGGAGATGGCTACCGGCATGGTGTGCATCAGGTTGGTTAACCGGAACGAAGCGGAGCATTTGAGATTGCGGCTGAAGGTGATGTCGATTTCCTTCACGTCGGCAACTACAAGTCTGTCCATGTCGGAAAGGTTTTAGAGAGAGAAAGATAAGCGACGACGAAGTTGCAGAGCGGATTCACTTATCACTTAACGTCGTCGCAACTCGCAATTGTTTTCAGCTTAATTAATTAATCATTAGTTAGTGGATTAATTAATTAAGTAATATTCTGATTAGCTATAAGATGATTTTTTAAAAAAAAAGCGGTCATGGGATTTCACGTATCCCTTGATGTCATTGATGAGAATTGAAACTTATCTTTCATTCAAGAATAAATGTTTTTACCACTTGACCACCACTCGATGTTGATTACGTTTAAAAGCAGTGTTTATAGGGTTTCTTTGGCACGTTGGTTTTGGTCAAATGCAAGTTGGTCATAGGTGGGACGATAGAAAAGGAGACTACTGCACGAGCTTGAAACTGAGAGAAGGAGACCATCTGATGCCGAGGAAGAACTTTCCCTGTTCAGGACTTGAAAAGCCAGCTCTTCAAAAATAGACTTCTCGTACTGCATCTGCTCAACATACCGACTTCATCGTAAATAAATCCCACATATACACATTCGACTTAATAGATATTTGATCCAGAAAGAGAACTTCAAATCTGTATCAGAAACCCAAAGGTTGCCGCAACTACTTAACGTTTCAACATCTTTGGTATCACAGACACAAATATTCTTTATCTTCAATAGCGCCAATACTTCATAATCAGAATACCAAACAAAACATGGAAAATAATTCACCTCTGAAATTTGGGACAAGAAATTTTTTTTTAAAAAAGCTCAAAGTTACAAAGTTTCAATTCATACATGAAGCTGCAGTGCAGCTCCTCAGCTGCTGAGCAATCTCATACACTTTACAAGTCGTCGATAAGAATCTCACAAATGTTGTTTTTTCTCCAAATGTAGAAGAATAACGCCATGAAGATATGTGGACTGAATCATTTAGTAGAGAATAAGATATTATCTTACACAACTTGGGACATGGAATTAATCAGCTTCTCGGAGTCCCTAAAGAAAACTCCTAAAAGACAAGAAAGAAATGAAGCTTGTTGAGTACAACTGGCTTATGGAAATCTTGTGGGGAAGAGTAATCTGTGAGAGATGGGCTTTGGGATCTTACTGAATTTTTTAAGAGAAGGGAAATAGATGTATACATAAGCACAATATTTTGGAGCTTGTTGCATGAATATCCATCCAGGTAAGGAAGAAAATCATAGACATTGATGGATACCAAGAATGCATGGACTGAAATTATTACAACTTCATTGCTATGGTACACGTTAATCATTTATTTCTTTTTCTTTCTAAATATATATATTTTGTTTCATCAATGTCGTCTTCATTTCCGCAATTGAGAAAAATTAATTGTTTCTTCGTACACTTACCCTTCGCAGTGGCTGCTTCACCCGCTAAATTTAACATTCCTCGTACATTTAATTTAAAAAAAAAACTTTACACTAGTTTGAAATTTCAGCATCTGAATGTTGTAAAAAAATCTAAAATAAATAGTATAGGATTGGCCGGAGTAGACAGAATTTTAGTGCCCATTTTCAGAGAAATTCAAAACAAAAATTAGATCGTCGACAGCAGGGTTCGAACCTGCGCGGGCGAAACCCAACAGATTTCAAGTCTGTCTCCTTAACCACTCGGACATATCGACCTCATAATTTAGAATTCATACTAACAATATATAGACGTTTTCAAACTAGCTATCCATTTTGCATTTTGCTAGTGAAGAACGAACAAGTTTGCAAATGCACATCATCAGCACATGTCGACTGAAGGTGCATTGGGTGTAGAACACAGCTTATGTCAAAACAGACTTTAGCATCTATATGATGGAAATTCTTTTACTATATCTACCCTATATGTTCAGATGTTTGTGAGATTCCAAAATTGGTAATTTCTAGACTGTATGATTTGATGTTTCCAGATAAAATTAGTTTTAAATACTCTCTACACACCGAATTTGAACTTAAACATTCTTAGTAAAAAAATTGATTTAACAACCGAAGTTCTTCAAATTTTTTATTATCGTCACCTCTGACTTTTAAAATATCAAAAAAAATATTAAAAAAGTTAAAATATCCAAAACTTCATAAAATGAACAAGCAAAATTCAATCAT
>JAWWMW010000513.1:17439-31120 GCA_035048345.1 Echeveria elegans
ACAATCATCATAAAGAGTGTTTTATACCTGAAATGACAATGTGAGTGTAGAATTTGATCGATCTTATATGATAAAAGTGAAGAATATAAGCAATTAGGTGTCCGAATAATTGACTATTTCGACACCGATCATCCATCTTGCTCGACCAAGCTGCACTGACAAAAAGAGCATTATTTCATCTTGTTCGGGTTACATTGGTCGAGAAAAACCAACCTAATTCATCAAAAGTTGAGAAAATGGCCCAGAGATTAAAAAAACTAAACCAAACTGGTCCATCATATTCTCAAACCCTTGAAAAGCACGAGCTCTTCTCTTCTTTATCCATTCCTTTTTCCTTCTTCTCTTCACTCTTCCTATTCTCTCATATCCTATCTTCAATCTCATTTCAACCAAACTCACCTCAAAATCTCCAATTTCTTCATCATGTCGCAAAGAGCTCTCGGATCCGGAAAGAATCAGAGAAGTAAGCATGTCCCACACCCAAATTCATGGATGCAAACCAAGAAAAGATTTCAATCCGAGCTTGAAGTTTGAGACAAACAACTCGAGCCATCAACATAGACATGAGCAACTCAATCAAGGGACAATGAAGAAACAAGTGTTAAACTCTCTTGCTTCTCATATTCCTACTATGTTGAGTTTAGGAATTTATGAAGAAGTGAATGAAATTTTTACGAGTAGTGGTTTGAAGGAATGGGAAGAGCTTTTTTATTTCCTAACTTAGAAGGATTTGGTGGTTAAGATCTTTTTCATCTTTGAACCTATCATGGAGAAGAATGTGTGCCAAGGATGGTCATACTCCATGAATAATTTGAAGTTTAAGTTTGAGAAGGAGGATATTAGATGTAGTCTTAGGCTACCAAAGGAAGAAAAATGATTGATCCCAAATTGCTCGGAGGAGAAAATGTTACTTATTTGGAAGGAGTTTACGAAAATGGATGAATATGATACAAACTGCTCTCTTAAATGCATTGGAAGTGGCTTATGGAAATACATCCACCGCTTGATCTCTTCGAACATCAACTCTCGAGTGGATGAAGGTAGTGGAGTAACAAGAGAGAACTTGAACTTATTCTTTTAGATGAGACAAAGATAAAAGATTGATTGGTTTTACATATTCACCGAGCACTTCAAGAAGATGAACACCGTCAAGGATAAAGCTAAAGGCTTAGGTTGCGCCTCAATTATTACAAGGTTAGCGAGACATGAACGATTTAACTTTGAAACCGATGGAGATTTTAAGGTACTTGACACCGCTCGACTTGTGATAATGAAGATCATCGATGCAAAGCAGCACCAGTGGATTTGTAGCCAAGAGATGCCCAAGAAGTCCGCGTAAAATGAAAAAAGAAGATGGAAGGATCGAGTTGGGAGTGGGAAGAGAAAAGTAAAGAATTGGATGTTTTCGAAGTGTATCTTTACTTAGTTCTCTTGTACGTCTTGAACAAAATTTCTGAACTTATGAAGCGAGGCACTAAGAAAAAACTATCCTTTATTATGTTTAACTCGAAGTTCATAACTTAAAAGGATGAATAGTTTGAACAAAATGCAAAGAAAATAGCCTCTGCCTGCTCTGCTCGATCGAGCAACCTACCTCTGCCGTCAGCTGCCCTCTGCTCGATCGAGCAGCAGCCATGCTCGATCGAGCAACGTTCGTCTGTCCAGTTTTATTCGACCAATTTGAACTTTAAACTTTCCAATTATCATTTCTAAGGGTTTCTTAATGTCTTTGGATATTAAGTCCGTGAATTAAGCTCATTTAAGTGGATGTGGGCACAAAGGATTAATTTTGTCAATTATTCCCACTTAAATAAGACAATTATTCTCAAAACCTTCTCATATTCATCATTAACCCTTGTCGGTTACAAAATACTGATTTTCAGTATAAAAACCTGGCTTGTGTTGATCAGTAAAACATCAAAATAAACTCAAATATCTCTCTACTCGATCAATCATGGTTCAATCGTCCTTGCTTTCCAAAAACTCTATTGCTTTTCCTCACCGTCAAACTTTGGTTGAATGTAAACGGAGTACATTGCTTTGCCAACCAAATTTTAGTTTTGAGGAGCATTACAGTCGTTGGGAACAACTAACCAAGGATGAGTCTTGGATGAAGTCGATGGTGAGTTCCATCGCAGTTCATGATGAGACTCTTTCGCAACTTGGCATGCAATACAGTTTTTTCCGTCATGCATCACTCAATGTCGACACAATCTTTGACTTACCCGCCTACAAAGAGTTGGTGTACGAGTTTCTTTCGACCTTTGAAGTCCATGAAGGTGACGGATTCCATGGTGATTGACACGCAATAAATGGTAGTATAGCACGAGTCAAAAGAAATTTGTAAAGACTAGGGGTGATCCTAGTATCGTACCCAAGGGAACGGTGGAAACTCAGTTTAACAAACTAATTGGCGCAAAAGTAGTTCAAAAGGGGTTTTGGGGAGTCTATTTCAAGATGTGAGATGTTGGTTTTAAATATTTCTATTTAGAAGGAAATATGACTGGGGAACGACTCTTCCTACAGTACTTACGATCTCATATAGGGATTTTTGAAAAATAGGGTATAATGATTTATGATAACGGTTGGTTAAAGTAAGACTAGTCATGCACGTACAGAGTAAATCTCACTGACAAGTATTTTGAAATGCAAACACACGTGCAATCTTAAGTGACGATAACGACTCTCACTGGTACTGATTTGAGTTATTATCGTAGAGTTTAACTTCTTAGCATCACTGGCAGGGAATTTTGCTAATCTATTAAACACGCTTTAAACTAGTCTTTCGTCATTCCAATAGCCTCACTGGCATGGATTTTGGCTATCTTTCTGACTTAAGAACATTTAACCTCGTACAATACTAGCTTTTGTCCTTTCGGAGCAATACTTGCCTGGGTTCATCCGATGGGATTCTTCCCCGAGTTATAGTACTCATGCAGTTTCTATTAGACATTTCGTCAAACACTTAACACCCATCAAATAAGCGTAGGTCACATGTAACTATTTCAACCTTAAATCATTCATAAAATGTAAATAAAAATCTTCATAATCGATCGTAAGTAGCATATGGGATTGCCATCGACAACTCAGTCATCTCGAGGGAGTAACGATTCATGCTAAATAAATTGAAATACTAAAAAGCATATGGAGATGAAGAAGAATTCAAGAACAAAAAATAAGAAGAACTTGATATTACTTTGAATCTTGCAAAAGTGTGAAATGAAATTACAAGACTTGGAGAAGAGCAAAGGGGGCGGTTGGACAGATTTTTGGAGCTTTCTCCTAGAGAGTAAATCTGATTTTTAAGAAGAATGATGCATTCTTTTATAGTGTTGCTCAAAATAGGCTCCATTCCATAATTAACTCTTTCCAAAATTAATCCACCAATCAATCTCAATATTCCTTGTTGACTCTTCAATATATTCCTCAAAATGTCATCATTTATCTTAATTCCCCTGAAAGAATATTTCATTTAAATGCCCCATGATATTTGAAATGAGTTGACCCCATTTAATTTCCCGAGTAGATTTTTGGACTGTTTCTGAATGCTACTTTGACACGGATTTTTGACCCTTTTAACTTCCGAATCACTGCTCAACATAAACATGAACGTTGTAGATTTTTGAGTCTTGTTTCCAATGTAACTTGTTTCGTCTCGATTGGATAGTAGATGCTCTCTATGAAAATTTTCAAAGCTCTGAGGTCAAAATTACCAACTATGAACCGATGTCCTTCTCGACCGAAAGAAAATTCTTCTCGGTCGAGAGACAATCCTCTGGGAATGTGTCTCGGTTGAAAGGCTTCCTCTCTCGGTTGAAAGGCTGGGGTCTGAGCATTCATCTCGGCCGAAATGATTTTGTCTCGACCGAAAGTCTTTCTTAAAGTCTGAATCAGTCCTTGTGGTCAATATGAAAGTTGTGGATTTTTTAATTAACTATCTAATGCACTTTGTTTCACCTCAATCGGACAGTGTATGCGCCTTGTGGAAGGTTCCGAAGATCTAGAGGTCGAAATTGCCGATTTTACTCAAATAATCTCCATTTTTGCAACGTTTTGCTCTAAGCTTCTATAATCAACGAAAATTATAATTTAAGCCTAAAATAGCAATGTAGCTGTAGCATATGACCATTTTCATATGATAAACATGAAGAGTCCAAACGAATATATGCCTAAATAGTAGACATATTTTACACCTATCACTACTCTTCCTTGACTCTTTTCTTGCTAGTTGATTTCTTATGATCCCCAAATGAGGTTAGAAATTCGTTCTCCTTAGTGATCAAGAAAGTTCCAAGCCTTTATGAATTATTTAATCATTTAAAGAAATTAATCCTTTAAGGAACTTAAAAAACTGAAATGAGTAAAGGTAGTGAATTTTTCTTGTTTAACTAAGTAAGTATTCTACTAATGAGAGCAGAATAACAACCTAAGTAACCAGGGTTTAGGACATGTAGAAAATAAAATAAAGAACAAACTAAGAACTTGGAAAACGGAATAAAATGAGTTTGATTAAGAAATTGTTGTGTAAATGTTGTGATCACAAGGTGGAAGGACATGTATTTATATTGTCCTGACATCTTAAAAAACATGCAATCAATGCCTTGCTATTTCTCAAGAAATTCTTTGGAGTCTACAATTTGCATTTTTGGCATCATGACGACATTTGTGACCTGCTCCTGCGTTAAATCTTAATTATTTGATCATCTTTTTCTTCTTCGATGAAACTCTTGAGTCCAACTACAAAGTTGTATATCTTATATTCCTCTTTGTTTTGGTATAAAAAACGCCACCTTTGGCCACGAAATGCGTCATTTATGAATTTTACAATATTTACATTTGTGTTTCTTTGTTCTTCATCTGGTAACAGTTGCCAGTGGTCTTTCGAGTCATGTAGGTCGGGTGGTTATTCTCTTCTCTGGTCACAAGAATCAGCAAAAATCGTTAAACTTCATTGGCACGATCCTGAATTTTTAGATTTTTCTTTTAGAATTTTAATTTGGCGGAGCACTCTCCACGTTTTATGTAATTATGTTACCCTCTTTGTATCTGTAAATGCACCAGGGAGTCGATTTGTAATTTCTTGTAAATGAAAATTCTTTACAATTTGTTTTCACAATCCTTTGTGCGAGGGTCAAGGTGCACTAATGTTGGTACACACCAGTTAAGTTCCCTTTCCATTTGCTTTATTTCTCCCCTTAACATTGGAAAATTTTTTCATTAAAATGACAATCAACAAAACAAGGTGTGCAAACATTTCCAGTTTTAGGTTCTAGATATTTATCAGTTAATGGAATTTCAAAACCAACATAAATTTGAAAGCTTTTTTATGGTCTCATCTTGTTTATCTGAGGTGATGCAATAGTCACATAAATGGCACAATCAAAAATCCTCATTTGGGATATATTTTGTACTGATTGAATGCAAGTTGCATTGGCGAGTGACATTTTATGGAGTTGGTCTGATGAGAATTAATGTCGCCATGTAAGTTGCATGACCCAACACTGAAGCGATACACTTTGTTCTTGTTACTAGTGGTCCATCAATAAGCAGACGGTTGATTAAAGATTCAGCAAGATAATTTTGCATGTGAGCATGAGCAAATGAATGTTCAACACTTATTCTCACTCATATACAATAATCATCAAATGTTTGGGATGTGAATTCACCGACATTATTAAGTTTTGATATTTTTTTTATTGTATGATCAGAAAATTGTGTTTGTAATTTGATTATTTAAGCAAACAGTTTAACAAATGCTACATTCTGGATTGACAACAGGCACACATATAACCATTTACTTGAGGCATCTTTTAATACCAAAAAGTATCCAAATGATCCTTACGGTGGGTGAATAGGTCCACATACATTACCTTGAATACGTTCCAGAAACGCAGGTGACTCTGTTTCGATCTTTCCCGGTGAAAGTCTCACCTTTAGCTTTCTAAAAGATTTTTTTTTGCAATGTAGGTTATTACTATGAACCTTTTTTATCCTTCAATGGCTGTCATTTGTATTTTTAATTATCCTTCGCATTACTGTTTTACCTAGATGATGACCAAATGGGTCATACCACAGAATTAACATTGAAGGTTTGACAAGTACTATATTTGACCTAGTCACACACACACATATATGTGCATATAGTGAAATCTACTAGGAAGCATTGATAGTTTTTCAAGTATGTGTCTATTTCTAGATTTATCTATTGTTAGCAACATATATTCCCGAGTACCATTCACCACGGACTAACTATCCAATCCATGATGATACACATCTTTGAAACTCAGCAAGTTTCTTTTGGATCTTGGAGAATATTAGACATCATTTATTTTAAACACCGTGCCATTTGGTAATGTGACATTCGCAATGCCATTACCTTCAATTAGGTCTACATGACCCGATAGTGTCTTCACAATTATTTGTGTATGTTTTAACTATAAAACATCTCATCCTTTAAGACCATGCACATTTTTTTCCAATCAATTATGCAAATTTCTTCTATATTACTCCATTTGTAAATGTCACCATCTGCATGCAGTCTATTTTAAAAACTATAAAAATAAATAAGAAAATGCGTAAGATAATTGGTTGATAAAAATCAAGATTTATTTTATTACAAGCAGTGATAGGGGAGAAATTTAGAACATGCATAGTAAATATAAACTGAAAAACAACAAGCCAGCATCGAAATATATATTTCATTCCCATATGAGATTACATTTTCCCTTTAACTATCAAATCATCTTCATTTGCTAAACCACCCATGCCATTGATGCAGTTAGAATCCCCAAGATTGGGACATTCATGTCCATCAGTAAATTCACCGAGATCATTATAAAAATCGGGTGAGTCGAGATGAGCAAATTCTTCTAGGGAGTGGGGAGCAAGGTTAACCTCTTTTCCTTTTGTTTTCTGTCTCCTGAGTTTTTGTAGACTATGACAAAATGGTCAGAGGTCCGGCATGTCCTAGACCATTGGCCTTTGAGACCACATCTGTGACAAACAGAGTCACTTGTATTTGACGACCTGGAACCCTTTTCCAAATTATTAGGGTTCCCTTGATTCCACACATTTTAATTCCGCTTAAGGTGAAGATTTATGTTTTCTTGAGGTGAATTATGTGAATAACCGCCTCGACCACGTCCCTGGGCCACGCCCCCTGTATCATCTATTTCTAGTGATCTTAATGTTCTTTTTAGACTTTTCTCAAAGTTTACTTGGATCTTCTACCATGAGGTGCTCATTTTTAAGGCTCTCATCGACGTCTTCAACGGAAGACTAAAGGAGATGCTTTTTTTCACATTCTGATGAGTTATTGGTTTCATCTAATGTTTCAACAAAGCTCTTTGATTTCAAACAGATTTTGATATCACCAGGCCATGGTATGTAGTTGGTCATTGTGACAAGGAGTGGGTGAATTCTTGTTTCAGAAGATTGCTCATATTGATTACTTGAAAAAAATATCAATTAGTTAAATAACTTAATATACGCCGAAATCAAAGAGAAAAGTAAAGAGGAAACAGATCCACAAAGCATCGAGTAATTTACAAACACTATAAAAAGCTTTCAGTGAATAGACAAGTAGTGATGGCAATAAGTGCGACAACAGCCAGGATTTAAAATATACAAAACATATAATCGAAAAAAAAAAACAGACAAAACATCTTCTTCTTTTTCTAGGAATTTTAGAATAAGAAAATATAAAGTAGAAGATGAAAAAAATTATGCTTAGTATGATTTGGGGAGTCCACTTTTATAAGAAAAATATAGTACCGTTTAGGGGAAAATAGATCCACTTGAGACTAAAAATATAACGTTTGGAAGGGAAAATTGAAATTGTTGGGTCTCCACTAACTTCAAAAAATTAAATGTCAATGATAATTTAATCACGTTATCGAAGAATTATACAAATAAATAAATAAATCAATTAATCAAGTCAGCATGTCAATAGTTTAGGCAAGTGAATGTAATTTAAGGATCAAATGTAGATCACATCAATTAATACAAGGTGGAGAGAATTGACCATTAACTTAGTAAAATAAGATGTAAGTAACATCAGCTTTAAAGAATAATCCTCCAATATATTAATTTGATATTATACACGTACATAATTATAGACATAAAAATTCAAGTAACAACGACAGAGGGTCATGCTGATAGAGACTTATAAATGCCTTAAAACTTAAGAAATTTCTGATATTCGCTAGAACTCATTTGTCCTGAAAGGTAATATAGGAATAGCTAAAGTTGGTTGTTACCCATCGACCGAGCCTCATATTTATACATATAGCGTAGGGAATTACGTTGTAACTAGCATTCTGATAATACATTTTCCCTTTAATTATGGGCTCTCAGTTTTACTTCTATTTCACTAATTTCAACCCAAGTGCAGACCCCAATTTAAGACAAAAAAGAATTTAAAAAGAATAATCAAATAAGGGCATACGCATATTAGAAGCATTTTCTCCAAATTTTCCGAAATGGAACATAACTATACGGAAAACATTTTCATCAAGTTTAGTAGATTTTCTACATAATGCTATTTATTGCGTATTATATAGCCCCATAATATTGGGGGGCATCGTCTACAAATATAAAACTATTCAATGCCGATGATACACAAGCTATTTGAACCGGCCACGGTCCTATGTTCTTGCGCACATAACTGATGGTAACTCACACTAGCAGCCATGACTTTCGTTATGTTGGTAGTTTGAATGGTGGAACAGCTTCAAGTTTGAGATTTATATGAATAGAATATTCCTTGCGGTGCTTCACTGAAGGAATTGATTATGAAGTTGCTTCGTGAGAAGTCTTCTGTCTCTTCAGTTTCTCACCCCTGCAGCTGTAAAAGTGAAAAGAGTCAGAAGTCAGGGAAAAATGTTTCCCGTTTGTTGTAATACTGTTCCAGATTCTTACCACTAGTAGGGGGATGTGGAGGAAGACGAAAGCTAATACATATAAAACACCAGACACTGCGGCAGTCCCGATGATGTTGGAGGTGAGGCGTTTGTTATCTTTCCCAGGTACGAATGAGTTTTTCAGCGTGTTTGTCAGCTCAAAGAGTCTGTAAGAGATCTGCAAATGATGGGGTAAAAGAATAAGGGAACCAGTATCACTGTATTAAGCAATATTATCTACTTACTGCGACATAGATAGCCGTGGTGAGCATGAAATTCAACATTGGGTATTCCGGAATCAGGCATAGCAACAATTTCGGCTGGCCATCTGGTACACCAGACCTGCAGAATTTTTAGCTTTTATGCGTCCAGATTAAGAGAGAATTACAGACATGCATTTCGACATTCTATAAACTGTAAATGCCAATTTGCAAATGCAGGTTGATAAGCAACAGAGTTTACATTTATATCAATCAAGAGTAGATCAGAATATACCTCAGCCATATATGTATCTGTGAGATGTAGGTCTCCAGTGTTACCTTTCCAAGCCACCTTCAGGGAGCAAAAAGAACGTTAAAGGAAAAGAACTGATCCATCAGTCATGACCTAACCTCCATGAAGAAGATTAGAACTTACGCGAAAAGGGTCAAAGAGTAGCTACGGAGACTCTGACTAACATTTCGCAAGCAAATGTAGACCCTAATGAAGATAAAAAGAAAATTATAATCAAAATAGCAGGGATATTGAGCACGCCACTCAGTCTGGTGATATGTGACTTATTGCTTACGTAATTGGGATCCATGAAGTATATGGATGTAGCTTATTGTATGATATCTTGTCAAGCTTGTATATGTACTCAAACCAAAGATATCCAACCTGTGACAGAAGTTTTTTCACTATTCAAAAAGAAAGAAAGAGAAATCGCTCACATAATTCAGCACCCTTCACTTTAATCAGCTAAAAATGAAATTTCAATAAGATTGACACAAAAAGTACCGTTGTGGCGATTAATATGATCGCTGCTTTGACTGATAACTTGTACTTAATTTCTGCTTCTTCCAATCTTTCCATCCACTTCTCAACCTACGTTGGCCAATTAGTGTGGCACATTAGTATTAACCTTCTCAGTAGGCAAGAAAGAACAAGAAAACTTTAGCTGAAATGACAAAACTTACGGTAGGGTGAAAGTAAGCATATATCATCCCAATGATCCAAATATAGCGATCAAGCCCAGATCGAAAATGCCATTCATGTAGGAGGGGGAGATTGGGTTTGGCGGGATCTCTGTACCCTGTAAGAAATAGTTGCATCCGCTGATGGGTATATAAAGCACTGGCTAATTTGATTGGATGGTTTTAACAAAATTACTAACCAACAAGGAAGGTGAGCGGGCTCCAAATCACTTCAAAAACCCCAGGAACCTCCCACATCAAAATGACGACAAGGAAGCAAACCACAAACTTAGCAGCTATCACTGAACCAAGCTCATTATACTTGTGTAGAATGCCAAGCGCCCCATAGACCATTAGAGTGAAAAGGGTATGCATGGGGCAGATGTAGTACAACATGTAACTATTGTTCAAAACAATGCAGCAGAATGCCACCAAGAAATTAAGCCGCCACATCATCTGCAATAATGAATTAAATGTTGTGAACTCATAGTTGAAAGAGAGTGGCACATCATCATTAAAATCTTATGGGAACATACCTGAGCAAACCTTGCAAGACTGAAATCTTTGCGGACGTAGTAATATGAGAAATTACCGAACCCAGTCATCCACACATATGCAGCAATAAAAATTCGAATGGCATTGTAGATCTCAGTTGCAGCGAAATAGTGATACATCAAAAATAATACCTGCAAGAAGGATCAATCATATGATTCCACTCAAAAATACGAACAGAATCATGAAGCTACAAAACAAAATAGAAGAGTGTGGCACACTGATTATAATGCCTATATTCCTAACAAGGAGAAGTTACCGAGTAAAGTAAGCTAAAACCTGACAAAAATCTACAAACCTGCATCCAACCTTTCCACTCTTCCGTTTGATGCCTATTCAGATATAAGATTGCCTTGCCTGTCAGCGGTGACTTGTCGGTGTGTATCTTAAATGAAGTCATGGCAGAAACTATGATGAGAAGGAAGTAGAGGAATATGAAGAGGTCCCGGTTGTAGCTCTGCAAAAAGAAGTAACCCAGTCAGTCTTTTGGGAAGTGAACCGTTTACCTATTTATATAATCATACTCGACATGATTGTTCTGTTAAAATTATATGGCGGCATTCCAACTACAGAGAAGCTATTTTACATTTCAAAAAGAAACTCAGACCAGTGCGACCAATGACTCCTGCCACATTTGAGTGTTAGAGGAACAATATTCTGTGTCCCAACCAACACCAACATAGCCTACTAATAAAGTATCATTAATGATGGTACCCTCTATACCTTTTTTGATTCACCAAAAATGTTTGTCCGATCACATATGTAGAAGTATGCTAACAGGCCTCCAAATTCAGCCCTGACATCAAACACAGAAAGGCATGTTCTCGAAAAGTAGCATTAATTGAAATTTGAAAGTTTATCTCCCTACAAAGGAAATCTGTCTTATTCTGCCAGACAAATTGTTTACAACTTACAGGGCTCTGAGTGTCAACCGATTTTCAATAAAAAATGACTCATCCATCGTGACAAATCTGAAAAAAGGCAGATAAAAATGATACAAGCAATCTGAGCAATGTAAAACTTATTGCTTAAATGGATCCTTGCTGCATTTTAAAACCTGATAAGAGGAGTAGTAAAAGATGAATTTCGAGGTGGGACTCTAGGAGAGGCTGACTGAAGTCCCCCGCCTTCTAGTAAAACAGCCCTATCATCCTCTTTTACCATATCACTTCCCAGTTGAACTAAATTGATATCAGAACGGCTGCATCCACAAATGATAACATCTTTATAAAAACAAGCATCTATACGTCACATCCGACACAAAGTATAGCATGACATGTAATCAATAGGAGTGTAGTGTTTTACAGAACTCACACTTTCGCAGCCACTGAATTTTTCTTATACTCCAGAAACTCAGAATATACCCAAGCTACACATACCGGAACAAAACCAAGGAGAAATGACACCTGCATACAAATAGAGAAACATTGCATTTCTTTACATGGACATGGATTGCTACAGTCTACAGTGAATCTTTGCAGTTCATTCTTGAATGGGTACTACTTCAGTTTTTTTAAAAATGCATCAGACAGTTCCACTCACTGTAACTGAAAATTACAACATTGAAGCTGGAAATCACAACGATTTCATAATCATCATTATCAGATCAGTTCGTAGATACCTGACCAGGCGTCAAAGGACCCGACTCCACCATTATCCACGAACAGGAAGATGCAAATTCAGAAATTCAGCCTCAATTCATAGAATTTACGGTCGGATCGGAGCTAATGCGGGAAGTCGGTTAAACCCTGAGATCTGAGGATTTAGCGGTGGGCGGTGAGCTGTGAACCGATTCAGATTTGGGAAGTAAGAAGTAATGCAATGCAAAGCAACTTGTTGAAATTTCTACTTCCATTTATCCGTACTTCACCGGCACGTGCACGTCTCTCGATCCGGCCACGTATCTTTATCTACGGCTCATATTAAACCAAATGATCATGCCTTGGAATTATACAGTAGTTCTTAATTAATTAATTAATTATGATATCTTCCTATTAATAAAAGGTAAGGCCCAATAAGTCGTTAGCGAGCTGACGACAAAAATTTTAAAAAATTAAAGTTCCGAAAATACCCTTCAATCAAAAATTAAACGCAGATCAACCGCAACTCACCTGTGATCTTCATTCGCGTCTGTCAATTGAAACCTCCGGTCATGGTGGGACTTTCTTCACGTTTTTTATTTCGATTTTTCCATCGAGTTTGTTTATGAAAATCGAGTTTGTATTGATGCATTTCATAACTCAACTCATTCATCAAATCGGATCCGCCTTCGTCTTCTCCAGGTAAACTGAATCCCGAATCTCACCGATCCAATTCGATCTGCGTTTTCCGATTGGCAAACAGTGACAAGCGTGAACGGCGAAGACCTTAGACGATGACGGTGGCGAGGTGAGTCCTTTTCGATTCCAATTTCCATCTCAGATTCTGATTTCAATGTGACTTTCATTTGTTCCAATTTTCATCTGTTCCGGGATGTTGCTCTATGCTGATTTTAAAGACTATATTTCTTTTTTGTTTGGGTCGACGGGTCTGTTTGATTTTGGTGAAAATTTCCAGCACTTGGAACAGTTCCGTTTTCGCGTTAAGTGGGTCAGTTGGGTTCGTTTATTTATGTTTTGGAGGTTGGAAGAGTTTACACTATCCGAATCGAAATTTTTAAAATTTCTTTATGTACTACGCAGAATACGCTTTCCGGAAAGGTCTCTTTTGTCTCCTAATTCCATACGAGGTAAGAGTTATGAATTTTTGAAGTTGGACACTTTTACCTGAAGCTTGCGGAAAATCTGCAAAACTGTTTTTTCATTGCACAGTGTCTGCAGCCACTTTCTATCGGGTTTATTTTATACTTGCACTATCCGAATCGAAATTTTTAAAATTTCCTTATGTACTACGCAGAATAAGCTTTCCGGAAAGGTCTCTTTTGTCTCCTGATTCTCTGCGAGGTAAGAGTTATTAAATTTTGAAGTTGGACACTTTTACGCATGAAGCTTGCGGAAAATCTGCAAAACTGTCTTTTCATTGTACAGTTTCTGCAGCCACTTTTGGATGGATTTATTT
>JAWWMW010000516.1:29671-39789 GCA_035048345.1 Echeveria elegans
CTCAAAATATCTGCTCCGACTGAATATGGAAGCGAGACGGGAAGAGTGGCTGATTCATTTGGACTGGAGTAGTAGAGTACTGTTTCTGATTATTGCAATTTCTTGGAGGACCGAAGTGAAATTTAACAATTTTTGCCGTTCAAATTTATTGGGTAAGGAACGGTGGTCCCATTCACTGTACTTAAGGATGACAATTGGATCTGTCGTTCCGTCGATTTGTCCTGTTTCATGTCGTTCCGTCATGTCCCGTGATTAATACTAATTAATTTTAATTAATCTTAATTAACCCTAATTAACACTAATTAATTGCGCTTCAGAGCGAGTCGGGTTCAATTTGCCTTAATTATGGGCGGAGCGGGTCCAATCGCGGGTCAGGGCGGGGCATGGCATTTTCGACTCGCAGCAGGGCAGGTCCAATTTGCCTCCGACCCGCCATGTTGCCATTCCTTGGACTGGATGCATCATTTATATAATTTGCATTAAGAGAATCTTTTGAGACAAGTATATCATATGAGAAGGGAAGGATATTATCATTAGATTTAATAAATGCAATGACTGAGATTATGATATGTGTACGAGAGAGAAAATATTAATTAATAATATTATTCATTGTATTTATTATTTCTCTCTCACATACGTGTCATACTCTCAGTCATTGCATTTATTAAATCCAACGACTGAGATTATATAATTCTGTTCTCAGTTAATATGTGATCTCCAAAACACTCTCTTCTTTGCATTAATGATTAATATATTTTTGTAAAGATCTCTTAATCTCATCGAGATAATTTTACACTTTATACAATATAAGTTTCATTTTTTCCTGAACAAAGCTCATATAGTTTTTCGTTTCACATTGTCACCATTGTTGTCGGCTGTGTTTCCTTCAGTTCAAATGATGATACAAATTTGAATAATTTCCGTTCCGATGAGAATCTATGTATATAAACAGAAGACAATGAGCCCATAGCGTAAACTCATTAATGAGATTGAAGAGCGATATAATTTGTAAATATTAAAAATTGAAAGAAAAAAATAAATGAGATGATTAAAGGTATTATTTGCGAACTAGATAGGAGGAAACAAAAGTTTTTGCATACTGTTCATTTGTACTAACATATTATTAAATGAAGAACATTTGAGTAAAAATGAAGGGACCTTAATATTCAAATTTGGTCCTTGAAATCATTGAATAGTCAATGGATTTTCAAATTTCAAGAAGATTCAATAAAAATAGGAATTATTTTTTGATAGTAGATAAAATGTCTTCTAGTATACATAAAAGTATGATTCAATAAGTCTCGAGCTCCGACGCATCAACACACTTTTGCCTACATTTGGAAGAATCACAAGGTTCACACTAGACGGCACAGTAAACAATCTTTCACACAATATTGATAGGATAAAAAAATCATGTCATGCTCGAAGTTTGAACCATTGACCTTGAAATTCTAAGGTAAAAGATCAAACTACTTCACATTTAACACTCATAATTTTCATATTGAACTCGTGAACACAAATGATACATATATATTCATGAATATATTTAATTTTCAAATATCGTGTATATATAGAGTTTTATGCTAAACATACAAAGGAGTATATTCATGAATGTATTCAACATATAATAAGTATAGACTATAGAAGGGCTTACTCGGACCGGGACGAACTACGATTGAAAGTCAGGTTTTAAGGGTCTTTTCCGATAATTTTTTTCCTTAATATAAACATAACTCTTATATAACACCCGGGTCCAAGTAGATTCGTTCATACACTTGGGTGTATAAGAAATTGATGCACCCAGTAACCTCCTTTGCAATTTGCATCGTCAGATGCAAATACATCGATGAGTGAGACAAACCAACATCATATAATGAAACATGTGAAATACACAAATAAATGCACCTGAGTTACACATGTTTCAACAAATGATGTAACTGATATATAAAAGGGAATGCAAATATAGGTTCAGTGCATCAAAATGGGAATGTGGCATAATATAAGAATGATCACGGATTCACCCACTATAAAAGGGATAGTTATAGCAAAACACATATAGATACATTGAGCCGTCGCTTAGAAATTCAATCACCTAACTTCCTCGCTAAGAAAACATCCTTGTTTCTAACCAGCTCCAGCTCCAGCTCCAGCTCCAACACTATTTCTTAGTGCCTGATAGCTTCGACAAAGGATGTTGCTACACCAGCGACGATGAGCTTGAGTACCACAAGACTAACCGATACAAATTGAGAAGTTTCATTTTTAAACAAGGCTAAACATATGAGTCTTTTCGGTGATTATCCCTCAGAAAAAACAAACTTATTTAATTGGAATTTTCATATCAGAATTGCTAGCATGCTAGAGTTTTACATGAATATACCCATTTGAAATATATTTGTAAACCTCACTTATGTCGTTGCCATTGTGCGTATTTAGGCCTGACTCGGAGTCTTGGATCAAGAACAACATTATCTGAGTAAGGGACGTGTTTCATTACCTGAGAATGCAGTCGTGCTGTTTTAAATGTCACTTGCTTTTTATGCACAGGGCAGAACTCAGTTGGTTACTATCTTACTGAAAAGCCCACAGACCGCAGTTCATTACGATCCATGCACGATCCTACATGTACAGCTAGACATACAGAATAAGGAGTGTCTAAAGAATGATCCTGAATATTCTCAAGCAAAGAATCTAACCATTGCAGATGGAGGAAAGAATCTTCAGACAACTATGTCAATATAATGAATCAAAGGTGTGCCAACAACCACTCTGAAATGACCAACATGGTGTGCCTTAGTATGTTCTTTGGGTGCGCTCGCAGGCATCATCGCTCAGCCATTGATTACTTGATAAGTGTGCTTTTAGTTGTAGCAATCGCCGTTTTGCTGCGAATTGTATGTGCAATTGTGTACAGGATGACAAGGAGCGAGTCCAGGGATGAAAGGGAGGCTACTAGGGACAGCTCCGGAATGGGGATGCATCCTTCTCCTTCCGCAGGTAGAAGTAACAACGACAGGGGCAGATGCTGATGCTTTGACACTGCCAACAAGCTCCGTGGTTAGCTGGTACTACTAACATGATGCCTGAGAGTTCCTAATGTGTACTGTTGGACTCTTTCGGATAATAAATCGCACAAAGTAGCAACGACGAGAGAAATAACATGAAATCCTTACATCAACCATTCATAACAATTAGCTTCATATCAAATCAAATTGCGAGAACTGAAGTCCAGAACCAAATTTAAGAAGTCCAAACCGAACAAATCATCTAAAACAGTAGCTGAGCATCACCAAGCCTGTTAATCGGTGGTAGACTTGTTGATGAGAGACTTGTGAATGTGAGGAATGACACCACCGCCAGCTATTGTTCCTTTGATAAGGGTATCGAGTTCCTCATCTCCTCGAATTGCAAGCTGCAAGTGCCTCGGGGTAATACGTTTCACCTTAAGATCCTTGCTAGCATTTCCAGCCAACTCCAAAACTTCAGCGGTTAGGTACTCCAGTATGGCTGCTGTGTAAACAGCAGCAGTAGCTCCAACCCTTCCATTTGCAGCAACCCTTGTCTTTAACAGACGATGGACCCTCCCAACTGGAAACTGCAACAAACATCCAGTTCATTAACATCTAGAAATAAAGGTTAACAGGTTTCCAATCGACAACAAGAGAAGAAAAACAATTGAATGCAAAGGCAATTTACTGAAAATATCAGCATGCCCTGTAAAACCTAAACAGACTTTCTGGTGAGTTTTATTTCACGAATAAAGTTTGATCGAAGCCCATAGTATGCTAATAAACCAAAAAAAGTGAGTCCCCTCAACTAACAGACCATTGTTTAGAAGAAACAATGAACAATCTCATCATGACTCGACATTCGACAAACTCCAAACATATCATGTATAGTAAAAATTATCCCCGAGAGAGAATTGTAAAGTCTATATAAGCCAAGAATGTAAGAACTCCGATTCAGGCTTGTGTCCATGACTCTATGTTCAATTTGAAGCAGTAAGAAAAAACCAGAGCAACTTGGGTAAAATGCTTGAGGCCCAACTAATAAGCACACAAACCATAACCAAACGGCACAGTGAAGTAGCGAATATTTTGGGTATTTATATTTTGCCACTGATGCCATGGCCCATGAGTTATTGACATAATTTTCTTTGCAGTGACATTATAACTATCTCCACTCTCCAGTCACAAGTTTACTCCACCGCCCGCCCACCTTACCGGTAACGAAATTGCATCAACAGCGCAACATATGGAGCATTGTACTCACAAAAGACAAATTCAGAATACATATACATATAACTAGCACCATTATACAATTTGAATTTAGAAAACAAAATGAATCAAAAAGCAAATAAAAAGTTCGCAAAGACACCTAAGTGCTGCAGTACTCTTTGTCCACATCTATCTCCTACAACTACAAAACAGACCAATTGACAAGCAAAAAAACAGCTATGCTTACATTTATTAACCAGATACACCAAAGCAGGTTCTCAGTTCTCACACTATATACACCAAGCCATCACATTCAAATCAACCAGATCTACACCATCCACACCGAAGTAACATCAAACCCTAGATCTCTTCAACACCAAAAAATGATATCAACACGCTAAAACAATTCAGTCCACACATAAGAGAAGCCAAGACACAACATCAGTCATCCACGCCAAACAAACAAACAACCTCAGCGGCTTCCTCGTACAAATCAAACTCAATAATCGACAAAAGCACAAGATCGTCAACAATTGATAAACAGTAACGCCTAACATAGAACATAAAAAATCGTAAAATTAAAAGACCTGAAGACCGGCACGAGAGGAACGAGAGATGGGCTTCATGCTGTCCTTGTCCTTCCCGCCGGCTCCTGCCGCCGATCCTTTCGCCGTGATAAGACCTTTCGCTCCCTTCCCTGACATTTTCGCGCCAACAATTTAGGGTTTTTTTTCGACAACTGATATCAGAAGGAGGACGAGGAGGAGGGATTGAATTGATGAAGGCAAAGTCGAGAAGGAGCAGATCGCGTCGCGACGTCGATTTTACATTCGGCAGGCCATCCACTTTTCTGAAATTCACGAATTCGCCCCTTTTAGCTTGAAATATTACAAAGAGACCATTAATGAATACGAAAATTGAAATTCGCAGCCCTACAAAAATATAAGGCGCACACTGAAATTAAAGTATTTAAAACGACCCGAGATTCTGAGAGCAGCGAGTATCCAACGTCTACCTTTTTTTAACCTGACACGTGCGACATTCTTAGCCACTACGCTCAACGAACCCTCTGCTCACTACTCTACACCGTATGCGTACGTTAAGAAAAGAACGGAAACAAATCTAATGGCGGTTCGCTTATCCTACGCTACAAAAGGTGCACGTCCAATTAATTATGGCGGGAAAATTGCGAGGCACGGCAAACTTCATATCCGTTCGCATTCTATCAAGTCTGCTTCGTCGTCTATGCAGGTTGCTATTCATAATCGTTTGCAAGCGTGTCCGTTAAATTCGGGTTCTGGCCGGGTAAGAATGTCGAAAACGGAGTCGGCCGGTCAGAATTCGTTGATGTGGTTTCGGAAGGGGCTTCGGCTGCACGACAATCCTGCGCTTGAGCACGCTGCGAAAGATTCCAACTTTTTGTATCCGGTTTTTGTAATTGACCCGCATTATATGGAGCCGGATCCGAACGCGTTTTCTCCCGGGTCGACGCTTGCCGGTTTGAACCGGATTAAGTTTTTGCTGGAGAGCTTGGTGGACCTGGATTTGAGTCTCAGGAGGCTCGGGTCGAAGTTGCTAGTTATGCGAGGAGAGCCTGGAGCTATAATCACTCGCTGCATTCAAGAGGTTTGCTAAATTTCACTTAATTTTTTCTAGGACGTGTTTCGGAATTTCAGTTGGAGATGAGTTGTATTTTGATTGATGTTTGCAGTGGGGAATTAAAAAGTTGTGCTTTGAATTCGACACGGATCCTTATTATCAAGCTTTGGATAATAGGGTGAAGGTAAAATGCATTTAGCTAGTCTTAAGCTATGATTCAGACTCAGAGATTGCTGATTGATTTGCTTTAGTTAATCGCTGTTGCCACAGAATTATGCCTCCGCAGCCGGGCTTGAAATTTTTTGTCCAGTGAGCCACACTCTTTATAATCCTGCTGATATTATTGAAAAGGTAGCATTGCAATCGGGTCCATTTGAAAGGATTATGTATATTGTTTTGTTATCTTTCTGTAGTGTGTTGACAAAATGTTCACATTTTTGTTGTTGTTTCGTGCCTTCTTACTAAAAGAATGGAGGAAAGCCTCCATTGACCTACCAATCCTTTTTGAAGTTAGCTGGTGAGCCAGCTTGGGCAGCATCACCACTTTCGGTAGGTGTTACTTCCCTCTCGCCCACAGGCGACTTGGGATGTTGTCAGATTATTGATGTTCCAACAATAAACGAGCTTGGTTATGATGATCTTGATAAGGTAACGGTTTTTGTGAATTTGGAAGCAATCATTCTTTGTAACTACTGGTCAACGAAGAGGCTTTATCTGTATTTCGTTGATAATCCATAGAATGGTTATTGTTTTTTTTTCTTTTCAGGATGGACAGACTCCTTTTAAGGGAGGGGAGTCGGAAGCACTTGCAAGATTGCAGCTATCACTTGCTGACAAGGTGATACTAACTGGCTCCCTTAATATAATAGTAGGTAACTGAAAAAAGACAGAAACACATAGAAAGTTCCCTCGTGCACCACCTTGCACTGGTGAGAATATGAAGTGTTTTTGATGTGCAAGCAATAAAGATTTGTTTGTTGATCATACGTGCAATTTTGCGAACTCTGGTGTTAGAAAATATTCGGAATCCATGATGTTCATTTCCCCAGTTGATATATGTCTTATACCTGTTATATTATGATGTTGACATGATGTTCTTCCTTCTGCTTCGTCTTTTTTCATTACAAAGGAATGGGTGGCAAAGTTTGAGAAACCGAAAGGGGATCCATCGGCGTTTCTCAAGCCAGCAACAACTGTTTTGTCACCGTACTTGAAAGTGAGTCACAGAACCTATCTTTTGCATACTCCTTATGCTTATTCTGGTTATTCCAAGTTCAGAAAGTGTAAGTGAATGATAAAAACATATCAAGTCTTACAACAGCATATGATTAATTTATCTACTTCGTTAATCATCTAAAATATCTTTGATAACTGTTGGTACTGATAAATCTGGCAGTTCGGATGTCTCTCTTCCAGGTACTTTTACCAAAGCCTTTTAAATGTGTATAAAACTGTCACAAAGCACACTTCACCGCCAGTCTCACTTGTCGGACAGGTAAATGTCATTACTCTTTAAATTATTTTCTCTCTGATATTCAATTTAAATTGTCTGATTATGTTCTGGCAGTTGTTGTGGCGGGATTTTTTCTACACTGCATCCTTTGGTACACCTAATTTTGATAAAATGAGGGGTAACCATATCTGTAAACAGGTACGGATTACAGTTCGTTAGTTTCTCAGCTGTTCAGTCCTTTCTTTACTTCCATTGGTACAATTTTATGCAATTCAGTCATACTACTCTTCATTGTTAATCAATGTGGAAATGCAGATTCCTTGGGATGATAATGATGAGCTACTGTCTGCCTGGAGAGATGCAAGAACAGGATTCCCATGGATTGATGCTATCATGACCCAAGTATATTCCTTGGTGTATTGTTGTACATTTTTCTAGTACAAAGTGCTGTTCTTGAAGGCTAACTCATTGGTATTGATTTTTTTGGTCTAGCTTAGAAAGTGGGGTTGGATGCATCATCTTGCTCGCCACTGCGTAGCATGCTTTTTAACTCGTGGCGACCTGGTACATCATAAATTTTAATACATGTACCATAGTTGTAAGTCAACTTGCTTATGTCATGACAATGTCTTATTTACTTTTACTAGTTCGTCCATTGGGAAAAAGGACGGTATGTGTTTGATAGACTTCTGATTGATGGAGATTGGTCCATTAATAATGGAAACTGGCTATGGCTTTCGTGCTCGTCATTTTTCTATCAGGTAACTGTTTATTGCTTCCTTGCGCTGGTTTGCGTTTGAAATTAAACTGGTAACATTCGTCTCTTCCATTAATTTGTACGAAAACTATTTTGAAGAACAATGAATATTATACACTTTTTGATTCATAAAACTATTCATATCATGTGAATGGTGATGATTACATATTAAAGTGCGATGATTTTAGCTGCTTGACTTATCACCTGAATATGATTGAGCCATGAGTTCATGACTCATGAGTACGTATTCTCATATTGGTTTCCTACAGTACCATCGTATCTACTCTCCGATTACATTCGGGAAGAAGTATGACCCTGATGGCAAATATATTAGGCATTTCCTCCCGGTGTTAAAAGGTACTTTGCCAACCTTATTTTGAGATCTTTGTGGACTTTTTTTTCTCTCTCTTTACCAAGTCATGTTTAAGGATTTGTGTTCTGTGCCAGACATGCCAAAACAGTATATATATGAGCCATGGACAGCACCTTTAAGCATCCAAACCAAAGCAAATTGCATCATCGGAAGAGATTACCCAAAACCAGGTTTTTAAATAGCTTGTCATATTTGTTCAGTTTTAGCTCATAGCATTAATTGTGCAAGCAGTCTTGAACAGTTCGTGAAATGATTCCATATCTACATAGCATTGGCACATTTCCTAAAAGAATGCTTTTAGTTTCAGATAATTTCTAGATATTTGGCTAAGCCCTTCCAGCTTGATTTTGTTTTTCTTAGGTTTTTGTAGCATGTAGGTACCAATTCGTTCTATTAGTAACATTTGGCGTGGTTTCATGTCCTTCAGTGGTTTCTCATGAGAGTGCTAGTAAAGAATGCAGAAGGAAGATGGGCGAAGCATATTCACTTAACCAAAAACTGAACAATCAAGTGAGCGACGAAGATTTAAGAAGTCTACGGAGGAAGCTAGAGGAGTCTCGGCCAGATGAAGAACCCAAACCCAAAAAGTTAAAACAAAAATTGATAGATTGATCCGTATTCCATCTACAGGTAGTCAAAACTCTGCCAGATAACTCGAATAGAAAGACCTATTTGCAGCTCATGACTTTTTATATGATTGGTTGTAAAAGTGATGCTAATATGCAATGACCATTTCCAAAGAGGCATGTTTTGGGAATTTAAGGTCAATTTATAAACCAACTTTGAAATTATTTTGAGATTTGTTTTAAACTTGTTTTGAATTCATTTTCATTCACTTTTTTA
Source organism: Echeveria elegans (assembly GCA_035048345.1). Lineage (NCBI taxonomy): Eukaryota > Viridiplantae > Streptophyta > Magnoliopsida > Saxifragales > Crassulaceae > Echeveria > Echeveria elegans. The sequence continues at coordinate 38,914 of JAWWMW010000516.1, forward strand.
ATTAAAAAACTAAATTCAAAATCTTTTTCAAAATCATCTCAAATTTTTTAGTGTTTATAAATAAAATAATAAATTCATTACTTTTACTCATTAGTAACACCTTTGCACCTAATTCTACCACCACAACTTCGGACCGGACACCATAATTTCTTACCACCATCATAACTTCCAATTGACCATCGCTATAATTTTCGACCGACCACAACTATAACTTCCGTCCGGCCACCGCCATGACTTCCGATCGACCACCACCATAATGCCGACCGACCACCATCATAACTTCCGTCCGGCCACAACCATGACTTCCGACCAGTCACAACCATAACTTCCGACCGGACACCTCTTTTTCAACATCTTTAAATAAATTTGTTCATTATTGGATTATGGTTGTGGGCGGCGGTGGTGGACGATGGTAGTGGTGGCGGCCGGTGGTGGTGGTCGGCGGTGGTGGTGGGTGGTGATGGCCGGCAGTGGTGGTGGTCGGTGGGCGACATTGATGGTCGGCGGTGGTGGCGGTGTGGTGTAGATTGGTTCAATTGAGTGTTTAATTGGATATAGATTGGTTCAATTGAGTTTTTGTGTCATAAAAAGTTTTGAATTTTTTTCTCAAAAGGTTGGTTTGAATTTTGAAAAAAATTTGAAGTTAAAATAAATAAAAAAATTACTAAAAAGTTAACTCAAAAGAATCTTAATTTTTTAAAAGTTTATTTATAAACAGGGTCTAGGACTCTTTTGTGTCACCTATTTAATAATTTTTCCAAAGAGTGTCACTTGACGGTAATAAAAAGGCGAGAGCAGCGCAGCGCAGCGCATTTACGTATAATTTTCTCATCACCATTTCATTTTCTTCTTCCTCGCTCGCATTCCGTACTTTGA
>JAWWMW010000516.1:39889-50095 GCA_035048345.1 Echeveria elegans
TTGAATAATCATTTTTATTATAATTAAATGAATATTAATTGGATAATCTCAGCCATTGATTATAAGGTACATCTATGGTTATGAACTTTTTATACTTTTTATATTTAGACATTTTTTTGCCTGATCTCTACCCATAAAAACTTAAATTCGGAAAGAATATAATTACAAAAATTAATTTTAAAATTTCATTTTTTAGTTATAAAAGTTCAATATTAATAAAATAAATTATCCTTCATCCGTTCACAATAATGGCCCACCTCAAAATTTCATGCATTTTTTTGAAAATTCCCCATACAACAGTAATGCAACCAACAATTTAAATGTAACAAAAGTAAACAATCCTATATAATTTTTGCATTCCGCTTTTACAATTGTTGTGTTAATTGCTGGAATCGGATCCGGTGCACCCACACCACTATGTGCACCGAAACTTCTCTCTTGTTTTCGAATATTTTCGGGTCAAAATCTGATTTTAACGTAAACTAGAGAATTGTAGCTCTTTGAATCAGTTAGTGACTGCACCGAACAAACAAATTGACCTTTTTTTGTTTAGGGGCTGGTTGGGAACACATAACTCATCCGTTGAAAATGTTCTATATATCGTTAAAAAGCTGATTCAAAGAGCTACAATTCTTTAGTTTATGTCAAATTCAAATTTTGAATCGAAGGCATTCGAAAATAGGAGAGAAGTTTCGGTGCACATAGTGGTGTGGGTGGACCGGATCCGATTCCTTAATTCCTCCCGTTCTATAGGATACAAATTATGATAATTTGGTAGGTTCCGTTCTGGTGAGAATATGTCAATAAGAAATAAGGACAAGAAATCAATTACAATAGTTGAACGATGTAAGTTATTAATTATTCCCTCTGTTCCATGATATAGGATTCCTTTTTTGGGTGCTCTCGCAACCATCATTGCTCAGCCAATGATTACTTGGTAACTACGTTGATACTGTGTGCAATTGTGTGCAGGATGATAAGGAGGGAGTCTAGGGATGAAAGGGAGGTTACTGGGCACAGCTCGGGAATGGGGATGCTTCCTTTTCGACCACAGGTAGAAGTCATTTCGACAGGGGCTTATGCTATGTTTTGACATTACCAACAAGCTCCATGATCACAAGCCAGTCAATCTGGTGCTACTAACATGATGTCTGAAATGTGCCTATTGTGTCCTGTTGGATTCTTTCCGAATAAATATTAAAAAGTAGTACTAACAAGACGAGAAATAACATGAAATCCATGCATCAACCATCCATTAAACAATTAGCTTCATATCTAATCAAATTGCAGGAACTGAAGTACGGCATAACCAAATTTTAGATGTCCAAACGGAACAAATCATCTAAACAGTAGCTGAGCACCACGCCAAGTTAATCGGTGGTAGACTTGTTGATGAGAGACTTGTGGATGTGAGGAATGACACCACCACCAGCTATTGTTCCTTTGATAAGTGTATCGAGTTCCTCATCTCCTCGAATTGCAAGCTGCAAGTGCCTCGGGGTAATACGTTTCACCTTAAGATCCTTGCTAGCATTTCCAGCCAACTCCAAAACTTCAGCTGTTAGGTACTCCAGAATGGCTGCAGTGTAAACAGCAGCTGTGGCTCCAACCCTTCCATTTGCAGCAACCCTAGTCTTTAACAGACGATGGACCCTCCCAACTGGAAACTGCAACAAACATCCAGTTCATTACCATCTTGAAATAAAGTTTAGCAGTTCATAATCGACAACAAAAGAAAAAACAATGAATGCAACAGCAATTCAGTGAAAATATGATCACCGTGTCAAACTTAGACTTTCTGGTGAGTTTGATCCCACTTACAAAATGCGATCGAAACCCATAGTATGATAATCAACCAAAAATGGTCAGTCCACTCTACTAACAGAGTTTAGAAGCAACAATTTAATTGTCTAAACATGACTTGACAAGCATTCAAGTATATTATGCGTAGTATAATTTATCACCTAGAGAAATCCGATTCAGGCTTGTGTCTATGACTCTATGTTCAACTTGAAGTTGCGATTATTTTGGGTATATAAACCCACTGATGGCATGAATTCATCATTCCAATTCTATACTTCTTGCAGAAAATCACCCACCAAAATAACCAAAATTAACATAATTTCTATGCTGTGACACTATAATATAACTATCCCAGGGCCCAGTCACAAAGTTTCTCCACCTTGTGATGAAAAGTACATTAACAGTACAAAAATATGTGAGCATAGTGCACAAAAAAGACAAACTCAGATTATATACACATAAATAACACCATTATACAATTTGAAGCCAGAAAAGACAAAATGAATCATAAAGCTTACACAAAGTTTGAAAAGAAGTCACCTAAGAAGGGCTCACATTGTTTAAATACAACAGCCGCGTCACACATAAAATTTTCTGAAAACTCTCAAAGTCTATAATCATAAAGTAAATTAGAAAGTGAAATCAAATTGCCAATTGTCTGCCCAGATGTCTGCCAAAAAAACTGCTTCACATATATTCAATAACCAGCGAACACCAAAGCAGGTTCTCAAACTACATACAAGAAGCCATCACATTTCAAAACTCTTCAGTCACTTATCAATAAACCAATCAACCAGATCTAACCACTCAACTAGTTTCATATCAAACCCTAGATCTCTACAACACCAAAAATAATATCAACAAACAACTAATCTAAAACAATTCAGTCCACACATAAGAATTAAGAAGAATCAAACACAACCTAAGCCGCTTCCTCGTACAAATCAAAACTCCATAACCGACAAAACCACAATATCGTCACAAAATCAACAACAGTTGAAAAACAGTAACGGCTGAAACTGACAGTAAAAATTAAAATCAATAAGATTAAAAGACCTGGAGACCAGCGCGAGAAGAACGAGAAACCGGCTTCTTGCTGTCCTTGTCCTTCCCTCCGGCTCCCGCCGCCGATCCTTTCGCCGTGATAAGACCTTTCGCTCCCTTCCCTGACATTTTCGCGCCAACAATTTAGGGTTTTTTCGAGAATTGAAATCAGAGAGAGAGGTAGAGGAGGAAAGATTGAATTGATGAAGGCAAAGTCGAGATCGCGTCGCGATATCGACTTTAGTTTCCGCAGGCTATCGACTTTTTTCGAATTCACGATTTCGCTCCTTACAGTTTTAATAATTACACAACGGCCCCTTCAAAATACCAATAAAATATAAAAAATTCACACTGACCCTGTTAGATTAAAGGATTAACAACTTGGCACGAGGTTGATGAACCATCATCTGGTAATTGATCATCTTACTGAAACAGATGAACCAATTACTAATGAGCAGTCTGAAAGGCACGAAGAGAGTTCGAGTCTGATGCTACAACTATCTCTTGGAAATCTGTAGGATCATCTATGATATCCCACATCGGATACAGGAGTTGTATCAGTTAGTTACATAAGTAGAGCTAACAGCCCATTTGTCACCAATATACCATGATTTTTCATGGAAAGGTCTTAAGTTGTGGTGACTTAGGGTATGTTGTTCGTGGAAAGGTCCTAGGTTTTGGTGACGGCTCGGACCGGTCATACCGGTCGGGTCGTTACACGGTGACACTCGATTGCGGCTGATTTTAATATTCTTATTGTACTCGTTCTTGTTCATCAAACTCAATTTTATTATTTTAATTTCAATTTCATTCAGTAGCTAAACTCTTTTTCGGTTTGGGGAATTGTGATTGCGACAATATAGTTTGAGACTTGTGCTTAATGCATGTTGAATTATTCTTATTCTTGCGCTTTATTGCATCTTTAATTATTTTTTGTGTGTAGCCTAGCGGTGAAACTCAATTGATGTTATTGTGTGACACGTAAGAATTGCATGATAGTGACTAAGCCTAGCGGTTGAATAATTATTGTGTTTTGACTACGTGAATGTTATATCTGCTTGATACTTTAGCGGGTAATAGTGGATTGAACTTATAAATTATGTAATTCTTTAGCGAGATTATCTGATCAGGACAGATAGCGTATTACTTTAGCGAGTGTACGTAGTTTGTATCTTTAGCGATAACAACTGCTTTAATTCTTTGTTGCATGATATTTTTGTGGTCGATGATTACTAGTTGCATAAACAATTTTCTGGACTGATGTTTCTCTGAACTGTTAATTCGTAGTATTTATTTTCATACTCAAAACAAAACTCCCTTAAGAACTAACTTTAGTTGTATCTTTTTACGAGTTCAAGACGGTTTGCTCTCCGTGGGTCGACCTTGCTTACCACTTTCTAAGTGCTTAGTAGGTAATATAAATTTAAGTTTGACGCGTACAACGACGTGCGTTCAAAAGTTTATTTCAACTTTCCTTAGTTGTCGTCCAAAGCTACAGTCACTTTACTTCAGCACTGGTGAACTCATTGAAAGTGATACAGAGAACTGGTCCTTTGAAGAATTGGAGAAACTTCCCCTCCCAGAAGCAGCAAATATGAATGCATATCCCCATATGAGAAGTACACTTCTTCAGATGATGAGTAAGTGTTCGCTGAGCCGAAAGAATGGAATGTACAACGAAGGTCGGTTATGTAGCTTCATCTACTAAACCGTGCTTTCTTCATCTACGATCCTTCATACATGAATTAATTCCTGAAATGTACAATGAAGTTCGATTATGGTATCTGTTGGCACAAATGCATTCTCCGTAGAATTGCCATCCGGAATACTAAAATTTTAGAATTTGGCCAGCATCATGCAGAGAGATATATATAACTAACTCATGCATCTGAGGCTGGCTTGTTATACCTTAGGGTGGTAAAGACATCATAAGTTAATGTTCTTGATGCAGAAAGATTCAATTTTGTTTTGATGGCTACTACACTACTTTACATGATCTGCTGAATCCCGTGAATCCCATCTTCGGACATGCTTTGCCAAGATCTCTGGCAGTCAAGTGCTACTTCATGAGCTCCTCCATCAAACCCTGTGGCCGAATGTAGAATATAAATCAAGCACATATATGATTAAAACTCTACGTGTAGAAATGGACTCTAATGTGGACACTGAATCAGGCGAACCTGAGCTATAAATGGCTCTGCATCTGTTCGTTTAAGGAAATGTATGGAGTGAGGGGCCAAATTAGCAGATTTATCACTGAGCAATACTTCACCTATGTCATCAAGGACCCTGACCTGCATATATGGATCTTTAGGCGGCACAAAGTCCTGTATATACAAGACTTGAAGTTAGGTGAAGCATATAATAGACTTGAATTTATGGAGTATCTGGTATGAACTTCCTCTCATAGAGAATCAAAAGGGATGGAAGCATACAAATGCAACACACCACGCAAACTGGAATGATTCGCAATCAGATAAGGGTACCCTTGACCAGTATTCATTCCAGACTTCAAAAGAATAAAGAGTGCCTAGGAAAAATAGTATGTGTATGTCTAAGACTTACGACAGTCAAGTCAAGCTCTACGTCATCCATATAAGAATCCATAGCAGCCGAATGGTTCTTGAAATATTCAGCCTCTGAAAAGTTTAACTTTCCCATAATTTCTTGAGGAAGTACAGGCCCAACCTTCCATCTCAGACTTCGTACAATATCTGCACGATTTTTCCTACATGATTTCAAGCCCGTCATTCAAAGCATGAAGCATGACATTAAGATCCAAACTTCCAAAATTTATTTTGACAAGTATTCTGACAAAACATTACATGTATGCCATCAAGCAGCGCTTGTTTCTAACAAGGGCTAGATGATGGATGAGTGCCCCAGAATGGTCGGGGTTTCTAGTTGCCTGCGTATCCAGCCCCTCATCCTGAACTTTCCTGATACAAAGGAATATTGAAAACTTGAACCAAATACCAACAGACAGGCCAAACATTTAGCAAAAAGAGTCAAAATAGCATCAACCTTATCAATGTTTGGAGCTCGGCATGATGGGTACTGCATTCCCTAATTACTTGATCGAACAAATCAGCCTAGAAAAAAAAGAAAATTTCACTACCTCAACTAAACCCCAAGAACAGTCAGAATTGTACATTGACGGTCTATTACAATTTCCTTACAGAACCACAACACCAACATTTTAATTGGAGTTGTGATAAAAAGAAAAGAAATTGAAACTTACATTAAAAGGGGTGAGCTGCCCACTTTCAGAAGTGGCCAACTCTTTCACCAGCTGATAGGCTTTCCTTCCATACATGCTTCTTCAACAACCTGCAGTCAGTGAAGCATTTCGTCGAGCAGGTTAAGTGCAACCGGAGCCAGTAAGGAAAAACGTTATCAGTAACGGCGAATTCAAACCTAATTTAAATTCACAGACTGACAAAGAACCTCCTCAATCAGCGACTTGGAAGAGGATGGCGATGAGACGTACACTCACGGTCGTGTTGAACGGTAGATCGTGTTTGAATTCTAAATTTGGTTGAAACCAAATTGCCGCAAAAACACACTAACTGGATTCGTCTTTTTTTTTTTTAAAAAAAAGCAGGAGTAGGCGGAGCTAAACACCAGCGGGAGAACAAAAATCACACAGCATTAATTTTGGAGGTACGGGCTCAAAATAAATTTACATAAAACTGATAATGTTCCATGAACTGCTAAATTAATTTTTGAGGTTGCAATCTGATAATGTTCCTCAAGTCAAACTGGTTTACACAGCTTGTAACCTTTAAACATGAGCTGGTTTTGGACTTTATTTGTTTTCCATGAACTGCTTAAGTTTCTGTTATGCCAAATGACCCGAATACCTATTGATATTAATTGCAATGTTTTTGGATCCTCATTGCTGAGTATATACCACACTCAGTCACCAATAGTCCAGATCTCAGCAAATAGCCAAATCTTATTTGTCATACCCATAGATAACCAAAAACATTTTGACCATCAACAATGTATAAAAAGATCGATTGCGTCTTCCAATTTAAACCACAGATAGCACAAGCTGGATCCATAGAACAAGCTCTTCTCAACAAATTTGTAAATACCGGTAAAGAATTATGTAACAGTCCAAGTAACTAGTTTTATTCTGTCTGGAACACGAATACGCCAAAATCTGTTCCATACTTTGCTAATACTTGTCCAGTCAGAAACCTCTCCATAATCAGTTTGGTTTGCTAAGTTCCATTTCCTAGCCAATTCATAACCAGACTTTACTGAGTATTCCCCTGAATCGGTAAATTTCCAACTCCATTCATTGTCAGGTGAGAGTTCTAATCCAGGTTTAAAATATCCGGTACACCAATAATTCTCTTCTAGACAAAAGAATTCCTCTATTTCGGACGAACCTCCAGAATATCAGAATTCTTAAAATATTTCTGTTTGAAATTTCTGCTAATAAGTAGATCAAGATATTTATACTCTACACAATTGTTTTATTAACATAGCATTATATAGGCTTTCAAAACATCTGAAACCCAGACAACCTTGTAACTTACCACGTTGCATGACATCCTTCCTGATCCAGTGGATTGATCTTGAGACTTTGTCGTCACTCCACCAAAAATTAAGTGCTAAAGCAGACATATTGTGGCATATAGATCTGGAAAATTTAAGGCAGCCCTTTGCATACAAAGGAACAGACTGTAAGTAGGATTTAATCAACACTTCTCTACCTCCCCATGATAACAATCTGTGTTTCCTATCATTCACTCTTCTGCTCATTTTCTCTTCAAATCCTTTAAATGTTGTCAGTTGGTTGTTTCCATTAATCATTGATAGACCCAAATATTTATTGTGAATAGTTATAGGGCACATTCCCAAATAGCTTGAAAAATGGTAATCATGTACCTGTCCAGGTTAGGGCTCTAGGTGAATTTTGATTTATCGACATTAAGTTTTTGACCAGCCACTTCCTCGTACCAGAATAGTAGATGTTTACGATTCCTTATTTGGTGCAACTCAGCCTTAAGAAATATTAAACAGTCATCAGTAAACAGTAAATGGTTAATTCTCTACAAATTTGGGGCCAATTTAATCCCTTCTATCATCTTCATCTCCTGTAATCTAATCATCTGAGACGAAAATCATTCCTGACAGAGAAGAAATAAATAAGGGGATAATGGATCGCCCTGTCTAAGTCCTCTTCTAAAAAAAAATAGTGTTTGAAACATGACCATTTACTTTAATTCGGTACGACACAGACTCGACACAGTGCATTATTTTGTGAATCCATATATGGTGAAAGCCAAGACGCTTCAACATTTGTCTCATGAATTCCCATTCCACTCGATCATACGCTTTAGTCATGTCAATCTTTACTGATATGAAACCTTCAGCACCCCTGTTTCTCTTGGTCACATGATGACTAATTTCTTGTGCAATCAAAACATTGTCTGTAATAACTCTATTTTTCAGGAATGCACTTTGATTTGGAGAAATCAGCATGGACAAATATTCACACAACTGATTTGCGAGAGTTTTGTGTAATCACCTTCATCATTACACTGTATAAACTGATAGGCCTAAAATTCTCAACTCGTATTGAGCTCTCTTTTTTGGATAACAACACTATCAGAGTTGTATTAAGTGCAATGTCCATCTGATCATTATTCAAAAAATTCAATACCTCGTCTCAGATATCATCTTTAAGTAAATCCTAGAATTTTTGATTGAATAAGGCTGAAAATCCTTCTATTACTAGAGCCTTATCTGGATGCATCTGGAATAAAGCTATTTTATCTTCTCTAAAGTGAAGGGCTCTGTTAGCTTCGAATTGATGTCATCTGAGATTTTAGGTTGTATTGCTTCCATCACTGTATTCCAATTTATATGAGAATCCATGGTATGAGAAGAGGAAAAAAAGATTGTTAAAGTAGCTCACAAATTCCTTCATAATCCTCTCAAAATCATAAACTTCTGTTCCATCCATTTTCAATAGGGAATTAATAAATTTCCTCTCCTTCCTCCGAGAGGCTTTTGCTTTGAAAAACGTTGTATTTTTGTCTCCTCCTTTTAACCATTATGTGTAGCTCGTTGTTTCCATAATAATTCCTCTCTTAGAAACCATTCATCCAAGTTTTGTGATGCAATTTCCTCCCTTCTCGCCGAGTCATCAGTTCTAAGTAATTCGTTTAAATCAGAATTCTCTTTTTTTAGGTGACTGATTTTCTTTGAACATTCCCAAAATTTTCTGTATTTCATAGTTGTATGCTCTTTACACAAGAACTTAGATTGTCCCTCAGTTTTGATTTCATGCTTCCTAATTAGATATCTCTTTTTGCATTTTTGTTTCTAAAAATGGAATCTCTCTAATAGGTTATCACTCACAACCAATGTTTGAAAACCGAACCGGAGGTCGACTCGATAAGGTCACGGGCCACGGGTTCAACCGGGTCGAGCTAAAATAAAATGAAAAAAAAAACTAAATTTTTACCATATAAGAAAGAAATTATAATAAATTTAAAATCTATTAAATCTTAATTTTTTTGTAAAAAGAAAGTTTTTAAAAGTATTTATTTTGTAGTGAAGTGAAAAAATATTTTATAGTGATTGTTTTGTGCCAAATTGTACATTATAGTGGTGGTTTTGTGCAATTAATTCTATGTGAATGTTATTTTTATTTAACTTAAATAAAAGATATATTCATGTAAATGTGAATATATGTAAAAGAATTAGCTCAAGTGGTTAGGTGAAGAGAATAAATGTTATAGGTCTAGGGTTCAATTCCTTGTAAAAGCAATTTAATTTTGTTTGAATTGAATCAAGAGTGAACCGACTGTGTCTGACCGAGTCTGACCGGGTTTGAAGGGTCAATAACACGTTGGGTATGAACTCCGAACCAAACCGATGGACCTACCGGGTTCATATCGAGCCATCCTTCAGTTTTGTGATGCGATTTCCTCCCTTCTTGCCGAGTCTTCAGTTCTGGGTAATTCTTTTAACTGAGAGATATCTTATTTTAGGTGACTGATTTTCTTTTGAACATTTCCAAAATTTTCTGTATTCCATAGCTTAGCTTGTCTCAGTTCTGATTTTATGCTTCCTAATTAGATAACTCTTTTTGCATTTTTGTTTCTATAAATGGAATCTCTCTCTAATAGTTTATCAGTCACAACCAGTGTTGTGAAAACTGAATCGTAGGTCGACTCGATAAGGTCACGGGTTCAACCGGATCGAGTTAAAATAAAATGAAAAACTAATTATTTTTAAATGAAAAAATAAAAACTAATTTTTACCATAAAAGAAAGAAATTATAATAAATTTAAAATCTATTAAATCTTTATTATTATTTTTTATAAAAGAAAG
>JAWWMW010000516.1:75142-86692 GCA_035048345.1 Echeveria elegans
CATGTAAAAAAGTTGCAACCAATGAAATATGCCGATCATCTAAAAGCTCCTTAAGATCCAAAATCTCCCCAGTTTGACAAATACAATTAAGGAGCTCCTCAACTTCATCGAATTCTAGAGTATTTATCTTGAAACCAGACTCACAATGCAACAGGGTGACATACATAAGTGCTTTCGTAACAAGTCACGCTCGTCGTCATAGCGACATCATGATCAAGAACCGGCTTGAAATTGATATCAATTTGATGCATCGCTTAGCATGAGAAATATAAAAAAATAAAGTCTCATTGATTCAATAGAATATCAAAAAATTGACATGATAAAATTCATGAAGAAAGAACTCCCTCCGTCCCATTATATTCTACATGTTTTCTTTTTGGATATTCTTTTTTATTCATCCTATTTTGGAGGTCCACACTCATTTTATTATCTTTTATAATAAAAAACAACTCATAAGATATAACTTTGTCACAAACTAAGTATAAAGCAAAAGAAATTGCCGAAAATACCCGTTCCCTATGTGAAATTAAGTAAGTATCCTATACTCTTTGTAAACTTAATGGCTACGGGTATGACGAAGGACGAAGCTGAGAGAGCTATCAACAAGCTTAATGGCTACGGGTATGACAATCTCATTCTTCGAGTCGAGTGGGCTACTCCAAGAACCAACTAGGTATGTAGTGGCTTATCATAAATTTTTACATAATTCAAACGACTACTGTTGTTCCTGTTGCGTTTCGGTTTATGCATTGAATGAAAGAGTTCAACTTTTGTTTTTTGTTTTTTTTAAGTAAAGAGAGCCGCAAAATTGACTTTTTAACGGGTTCATTTCAAAAACTTGTCTGAAGAAAGACTTGAACAAATAATTACATTCAGCTCAGCAAGAATAGACTACTTACTATATTCAGTTCCCAAGAATGAAAAAAAAAACACCTGCCAAATTGAGCAGCTGATACCTGCTGTATAATCAAATAGAGGAAGAAAAAATGCAATCGATCAATCTGCTCCGGTTAATCAACAGACCGTGAGACACAACACAATGCTATACAAATTGACAAGAAGAAGAAGAAGAAATCGCCTCGAATTCTGGCCCCTAATGATTGGGATGGGGATGGTGCTGGGGACTCTTGCTCAGAACCCAAGTACCCCTCCGATGGGGATTTGTTGAATTTCCCAGAGCCCGGCTGGGTTGAGGTATCAATCGGATTATTGCCGAATAATTCCCTCGGTAATAGTACATGCGAAATTCCGAAAATGGCCACTGGGTTTTGATCACACACTGTCTGAGTTACGGTAGCTTGAACGATCCCGGTATTGATGGCCACCGAGTCTTTCAGCTTCGAGATGTTCAGCGTGAACCGACCCGCGCCCATCGACTCGGTCGCCAATGTCGGTTGGACCGGATTTACAATTGACTCGAGCGAACCGAGAGGATAGTACGAGTGGAGCACATGGAAGCGGAGCACCACCGCCTTCATCTCCGCCGATAGCGACTGCAGATTCTGCGACGGCGATAGATTCGTAAACGCCTCGTCTGTCGGTACGAAGAGCGTGATACCTGCGCCCCCTTCATCGGCTTCGAACTCTTCAACCACGCCCGATGCGGATAGGAGAGAAGCAGCGACGTTGAAGTTGTGGCCGTCGATTAGGGCTTTGGTGATGTTGACGCCTAGCGGCGGGCGGTAATCGGAAGCCATGGTGTCGTATCCGTAAGGGATCAGAAGCGAATTGACGGCGAAGATGCTGACATTGTAAGGTAGGGTTTCGATCAGGGTTAGGATGGAAGCTTTGGCGGAGGAATCGGGAATTGGGGATTGAATCGAAATGGCACCGCTGGATGAATTTCGGGTGATGTTGACGGCGCCTAAGTCGTTGGAGGCACGGCCGGTGGTCTGGTAGAGTGTAGCGACGAGCTTACCGGCGGCGGGGATCTGGCGGAGGTCTGGCCAGAAGAGGTATTCTAGAAGGATGTTGTACCGGATGACGTCAGCAATGGAGGCTGGGTTGGTCGAGCGGTAGGCGGAGAGGTCGGAGGAGCGGAGGTAGGAATTGGGAACGACGAGGATGGTGAGGGAGGAGCGGTCGATGAGATCGGCGGCGACGGAGCTAGAGATTAGTAAATTGGTGAAGTCAGAGAGATCTGGATGTGAAGACAGTAAAGTGGTGACATTGAGAGCTGAAGTAGATGGTGGAAAGAGGAGGAGAGAAAGAAGGGCAATTATGGAAATGGAGAATGCTGCTGCTGCTGCCATTTTTAAATGCTGCAGGTGCAGGTGCAGGTGCAGGTGAGGATAGAGCTGCGGTGAGATGAGATGAAGAGGAGTAGGAATAGGAATAGGAATAGGATGATGAATGAGAGTAAGGGAGTTGGTGTTGAGTGGAGGTGAGAGGGTGTTGGTAGCTGCTGATACTGACAAAAGATAGAAAGATGATCATGTAGATGATGTAATTTGCAGACAATTACTATACACATTGTTTACAGTCCTCTCTCTCACAGATTCTCATGAAGCTGGAGGGGTCCTTCAGCTGCGCTCATTCATCTGTATTCTAAGTTATCCACTAAGCTTTTTGTATGCTGCATTTAGTGTTCAGCAGCTGCAGATCCAGCTGGCACACCTTGGATTTTTTTTTTAATATTTTGCACCAAGAGAATGACTTTGCTTGCTTGCTGTCTTCTCGCTGGCTGAAGCCCCACTTCAATTTTCTCTGAGCATCTATCTTTATTTGGAGATTCTTCTATCAGTTTCAGTCTGGGCTTTGGTTAGCCGCCTTTGTTGGCTTCTGGAGTTCAATTTTGGGCTGTGCAACATCTACACCACTACTAAATCTTGTCTGTCAGGGAGTGGCATATAGACATGTGCAGTGTGTAACGGGTGTGAGGAGTGTGATTTTTCCTACCGCTGGAGTCTGGCCTCCTCTCTCGTTCTCTTGCCGTTAGTAAAAACAGCAGTGAAAATCTATATTGTGTGATCAACTGTTTTTTGAAGTACCTATAATATGTAACTACTTCTCTCTGACAGGATTCTGTGTTCAACAAGATCATCAGGTAGTTTTCTACTGTATGTTTCTACAAGACAAAGTTCACATCTCTTAAAGTCGACTGCCTCATAGTCATGGCTCAGTCTCGTTACTTGATGAATTTCTTGTGGACTTTATTCAAATTCTCAAGGAAATTGCAGTTTCATGCTTTTCGATTTCCAAAATGATGGAGATGGATTTATCAATGACCTTGTCATGATTCTGGTAATTATAAAGTCTCTCATCTTTTTTTTCTATAAGAGACCAATATTGGACTTGGAAGGATTTCTGGGCCACTTACCATTCAACTCCAAAGAACTGATGATTATTGCTATGTTGTGTGTATGCAAGTGCATTGTTGATTGGCCATTATCGTAAGTCGTCTATGCAAGCAGAGCTAACTTTTCAATGCTTGTTTTTCTATTCTTACGCATTTCCAACCCATTTACCACATTCATTTATTCTGCTTGACCCAGCAGGAAAAAACATTGTGCCTTCGCCGACCATTCTTGAACCATGGACATCGTGCTTGCCTCGGGTATCTCCTCTATTCAGTTACCTTCTACGCCACAATGCTGCACTCAGCTGCTCTCCAAGAGAATTTAGTTATCCCATTATGACATATCAAACAAGTTCCGTGTCAAAAGAATTTAGTTATCCCATTGCTGCAAGGCCGTTTATGCAGAAGAACGATTAATTAGGCCTGTAAATAGATGTCATATTGTTTCCCATCGGCATACCTCGGAATATTAAGGAACACAAAACATCTAAATATATCAGACCTCATGTATATCTCTGTCTGGTTACCTGATCATTCACCAGCCCCACCGACCTTGCGTTAGTTTTAGCACCAAACCGTGTCATTCTCCAATCTGGTCAATTAACTAGAGTGGACTTTTCGACCTGTTCCACGCATTCGCTAGATTTCCTTAGGTTGAATCATTGAGTCTTTCGCTCTTGGTCATCATTCTTTCCTTTATTTATCCACATGGTTCTGATAAGTTATACTGAGCGCTGAATGATTTAACAACATCCTCGGATCCTGTTGGTTTTAGTGGAGGCGCAATCAATTGACTATTACCAGTTTCAGTATTCTTCTTTATTCTTTCTCTTTCTCTATCTGCCCGCCATAAATATAAACTCCTTTGAAGCCACCTTTTCTTGTTCTCAGATATTTTATCAGGTTTTTGGTGATCATAATAAGTTGGTGAGTATCAAGATCAACAGCTTCATTCTTGTAGAATAAGAAGAAGAAAATTGGTTTTGTTTCCTTGTGAGTTTCTGATTTCAAGCTTTCCGGTATCTAATTATAAACTGGGTGTTGGCTGGTTTGGCGTGGGTTTCAAAAAGATTGAGTTTGAAATTGCCTTCGTTCAATTATTGTTTAGGATTCAGTTGTTTCAGTTACTGTGTCAGCTCAACTTAGGCAGAAGTTAGTGTAACTGAAACTTTAAATGACATAGAGATTGATAATCTGATTCGGCTCATTGGCTTAGTTCGGGGCTTCTCCTCAAGTCAGGTGGAAACAATTCACTAATAAGAGAAATTCTTACACAACAATTACAGCATGTAACGTTCGAGCTGAAAATTAATATAGTGAAAAGATCTAAGAAAACCTATGTTCTTATATACGATGATTTCCACCACTGCATACTCAGTCTAAACTATTGTGACTCTATGTTCTCAGACTCTGTGTCAACATAGGCAGTCGGTATCTTGTTACAGCTAAATTGGCGTTCGTCTGTTTATCACCTCCGTGTGACTGAATTGAACTGTCGAAATTGTGATATTGTTGTGCGTCGAGTATGGCGTTTAGACTTTGCGTAGATCGACTCTATCGACACAACTCAGTGTCTGAAGCCTGTAATAGCAGATCAGCGTTCTTCTAAATTTCACCTTTATGTGAAGAATAAGAACGTCGGAATTATGGCTCTTGCTCTCCGTCAATGATAAGTGTATTTTTTCTAGTGTAATTGACGTTCTTAGTTTAAGAAGAAAACTTCATCCATATTTATATGCTTCGGCTGCTGCTTTATTCCCAAGAAATATCTTTACTTGCCTAACTTGATTAAGATACCATAATTGCCTTTAAATATTATTTTGGCAACATACATATTCCACAAATATCTGATAAATATATTAAATCAAATATATCAGACTGGGTATCACTTGAATATTTTCTTTATCACCTTCCAATTGATAAATCGCATATTACTAAAATCGGTAGTTATGTGGCATGCATAATGTGAGGAGAAGTCACTCGACCTTGTTTGTCATTCAGACACTGGGACGTCTCAGGACCCTGAGTCGAGTATACATAATCAACTACTTAACCAAAAATATTGCCACCAATGAGCACTAACCTTGAAGGTGCTCTCACTTTGTTCCATTGATAAAGGCATTGCGAATCACGTTGTACTATTGCTTTGCTCCTCGATTCGTGACTTAGAAAAGTTATCATCAATATGTTCTATTTTGTTGAAATTTATCAAATAGATAGTCGTGTTACGGTCATTAAATTAGGGATGCACAAAAACAAACCGGACCGGAATTTTGGACCGGACCAGATTTTCCCAGACTCGGGTCGAGTTTTTATCATTTTCCGGTCCCGGTCCGGTCCAAACCCGTAAAAGCAAAAAATAATCAAAGGAAAAATCCGGGTTTCCGGTCCAAACCCGGATCAGAATACCCGGTCTCGGATCACGCATTTCATCAAATTCCGGTCCCGCATCCCGGTCCGGTCCCAGGTGACCCGATTGTGCATCTCTACATTAAATATTCTTCAGGTACGGCTGCAAGGTATGTTTTTTATCTACCTTTGTCGATCCTTTTTTTATCATCTACATTTTTTTTCTTGCTTACTTTTTTTTCTCTCAGTATTGTTTATGTCACTACTCGACAGGCTCATTGCCAAGTACAGTCTCACAATCCCAGTTTTATATTTTGTTATACCACATTTAAGATCAATTCAGCTTGACTAGAGTTTACCGGAACTTTTTAGGCATGTTGGAGTTCGATGGACAGATTTATATCTTCGTATACTGGGCATTTTTAGTACAGTATGAATGAAGCACTAACAAATGGAAAAAAGTATGAATCTTGCACATGATAATTTTGATTGCTAGACTTTTTTCTATACTATTCTCTCAATATGTCATCAGTTATTCCCTTTACTATTGAAGGACACATATGACTTGCCTCATGAAGTCTGGCATAAGGAGTTTTCAAAAATTGATGATAATGTGCACATCATTTCAACAATGTAGTGAAGGTTGCAGGTAGCTCAACATATTTGGTGTGGTACCACAAAAGAATTGTATAAGTTCATTTTTGACACATAATCAAGGGGTTTCGAGTTTTCATCCAAACCAAATATTTTGAATTGTTTGCGTACAGGTTGGACTGTGCATTGAGTATTACTGTAGATCTTTAAAGTTTTTAAAAAATTTGGATTTTTTATAACAGTACAACTACTGTAATTCGGATGATTATCTATTTTTATATGAGGTTATATCGGACAAACATATTTAGTACAACATCAATATCATTGGCAGTACATGTTATTCCAAATCAAGCATAGTCGCATGGCGCATGCACTCTTCACCCATCAATCTTTATTCACTTGCAATATCATGAGCACAACAACCAATCATACTGAAACAAATCACGTTCTCAAATGCAGAGCAATCGACTCGCCTCCACCTTCAACAACAAGAATCTCCAGGTCCATGTCAAGAGGACAAATAACACTCTTCATTATGAATTGTGAAAATAAATCATCACATAGATGGAATTTGAAATATTGACCTTGGAGTTTCCGTCCTTGCAGGTAATTGCCTATGCCTTTTATATATTTTCTTCTTATTACTCGCCCTCATGTCATGTACATTATATAGATTTCAGCAGTTCAATTGTTACCTCTGTTGCTCCCACAGTCTGTTTTTGTGGTTGTAATCGCATGAAAGGATATTAATTGCCATTTTCACTACGATTGGTGCTCAGACAACTGATTTGTAGTTACAATTTGAAAAAAAAGGATTATTATAATTTTGAAAATTGATCAACTAGCATGTAGTGTACTGAAATGCATTACATGTTCATACTTTTATAGGATATGTTGATGTTTAATATAATTTGTAAATATGTTTTCACCTTAACAAAAGATGTACAAAAAAAATCCTTTTCTTCACGGCTATCATTTATACAACCTTGTCTACTAAGGAAACGATCTGTTAGGAGTTACGTTTGATGATTTTGGGATTTAGTTGACTATGTTTGGTTAGCTATTGGTCTGGTCGTGAATACTTTTTCTCATGAGGAGGGCTTTGTGGTTTGAAACGGATGACATGCTTTATTCACATATTAGCTCGTTGTTCGTAGGTTCCATAAAAGATTCGGGTAGCGGGTGAGGAACGCATTGCTCAGTACTTATTGCCAATCAGCAGGGGCACACCCCTTCTCTGGAAACAGTCCATCAATAATAAAAAAAAGCTGCCCCAAGGAGAAGCCAAATTATAGCATTAAGAACCTGCTGCCAAAGAAGCGACCTCAGAATACACAGGATTTGATCTATATTGAGGTACCTGAAAATATATGAATATCTATAATTGTGTTTGATTCTTCACTATATGTCTACAAAGCTCAAACGTGGTTTATACAATTCCTACGCCAGAATGTGGTGACCAGAGTTCAGCAGGCGATATACTCAACTTTATCAGATTTCAAATGCAACTTAGAAGATGAAGATGATTTAGAAGAACTGATAGAACAACAGTTCGTAGCCCTCCAACGGGCCTTGAAAATACCCCATACTAGGTTATATAGAAAAGATTCATAACCCTCTTCAGAATCGGGAAACTCGGGGATTTCATTCTGGACACCCTACCAGATGCCTCAAAGGGTACGTCATTCAAGTAGTGAAATGTCCATATAAGAGGCTAGGGACAGCTTTTGCTGTAACGGCTGTTGTATTTGTAAAATGTTTACACCAGGCTACAAAAGATTATTAGTACTAATAACAAAGAATGGTCCCAAATCCTAATCTGAATTTGACTGTTCATATTTTATATAAACCCAGTCCCCAGATATGAAAGATGCCAATATGCCCTAACAGCGTGTTTAACTAAAAGACAGTGACAGCAAAAACAAAAGAAATTAGCTGGTATCATAAAACACTTGGAACTTTTCAGGTCGGAAAAGTCTGCCTCAAAAAGGCCATACCATTTTCTTTGAGTTAGTTGAAAACCTTTTTTCTGGAAATACATCTGTCCTTTATACAATGGTATTTTAGTAATGCTCCGTTTGGATCATAGAAAGTTTGGAAAAAGAAACTAAAATGGAAAGTTGAAGAGTAAATAATTTTTCCATGTGCAAATTTTATATAAGATTTAATGTTTAATTTCTATTTTCTTAAGGGTAACCAAACATACTTTATTATTTTCTTTTAAAATTTTCTTTCCATCCATCATATTTTCCACAAACCAAAAAGGGCGATAAAAACTGCTAAAGCCATCGAATTTCGACCTGTGCTTAACATATAAATTACTCGATGACCGCTCATTCCTAATGCCTCGTTTGGTTCATGGAAAATTTGTGGATGGAAAGAAAATTTTAAAGGAAAAAATAAAATGACATGTTTGGTTGCCAAAGATTTGTTCTATTAATATGAAAGAGTGAGATCCAAAAATGAAAATGTGCAGTAAAACAGAATTGAGTGGTGTCTAATATTGTTGTTCTTCATTAATTTCATTACCAACTCTGTCTCTCATCAAACCAAACAACTTGGAACAAGACTTGGATTCCGAATTAAGTAAATAAAATTGTCCGACCTAGAAAATGTCATACACGTACGCTTATGTAACAAATATACATAAAAAAAATATATCAACCGAAACCAATAAACCATCACTTTCACATTGACCAAATCCCACCTCAAGCAACCGCGTCAAAGTTGACTTCAGCCCCTCATTCTCATTCTCATCTTCTCCGAAGCCTCGTCTTATCGTGTCCTTACGCAAGCTCCCTCTTTTTCTATATATCCTACTTGCACCGCGCTTCATTCTTCTTATTCAAACACCTTCCACATTTTCATTCATTTATTCGTTTAGCTGCAAAACTTACTGATGGGAGATTCAAAGCTCAACGGGGCCTACTACGGCCCCTCCGTGCTCCCGCAGCGCGAAACCTATCGCCGCGGAAGCTCAGGAGGCGGGGGATGCAATCCATTCAGCTGCCTTTGCAGCTGCTTATTCAACCTTGTTTTTAAACTCATCCTCACCTTCATCGTCATCCTCGGCCTTATAGTCCTCGTACTATGGCTCATCTTCCGCCCCAATCCACTCAAGTTCCACATCACCGACGCTTCCTTAACTCAGTTTGACCTCACCAACAACTCCCTTAAATACAATCTCAATCTCAACGGTACAGTCCGCAACCCCAACTCAAGAATCGGCATCTACTACGATGTCCTCGAAGCCAATGCTTATTATAAAGATCAGCGCTTTAGCACTATAAATCTGACACCTTTTTATCAGGGTCATAAGAACACCAGCCAGCTTGATATGGGATTTACAGGCCAGCAGGTGGTAGTCATTGACTCTGCTAAGTTTGCATCCGAAAAGGCTGATAAAGTTTTCCCAATTGAGCTGAGGCTGAGGCTTCGCGTAAGGTTTAGGTTGATCCAGCTGTTGAAGATCAGAGTTGGAAAGTTTAAGGGGAAGGTGGATTGTGATCTTAATGTGCCGTTGAGCAGCTCAGGCATCGCCTTTCAGGCCAAAAGGTGTGATATTGATTATGTATAGGTAAATAGATGATTGCTTTGATTCGACTAGTTCCTAGTCGATCAGATCATCCATAGGTTTTACGGCTTATCAGATTTTTCATTTAGTTGTTTCTCAGCGTGAGTTCTTTTTCCTTGTATGATTGATTCATCATCTCATTTGTGTTTGTTATGTATAAATAAATGATACGACAGTTCATATTTATGTTGCATTTGGGGAACTCTCTGCTGATAATTAATCGAGAGGTTCGAGGAGAATTGTTGTGTATTTTGTTGGAATGAGACTCAGGTTTACAGGCCAAAATGTAGCCGGTTTGAGGCAATGTTTTACCCAGTGCGATAAATGGTGTGCATCTGCCAAGTGCTATGCATACGCCTCTGTATCTATCAAATGTAAGGGAAAAGGAGTGGGTTTCATTGGTGTGTTGGATTTATGCTTGTGTGAAATATGATTTCAAAACACAAATTTCATCTAATAAGAAATGGAAAGTGTTGGTGCAAAACCTATATAGTCTTATGGTGCGTTTGGTTCATGGAAAATGTGAGAAATGGAAAGAAAATTTAAGGAATGAATCTGAACTCAGATTCCCATCTAATCTGGTCCAAGAAGGATTGTTTAGCTGCCCTTTTGGAGGGCTTTTGAGCTGTGAATATATGTTTATTGGCCTTAGCAGAGAAGCCAGTATAACACTACGACCCTAGCAAAAACAGCAGTAGAAAGATAATACTTAATACTCCCTTCGGTCCCTTATTATTCTTACCATCTCGTATTTATCATAGAGATTAAGAAAAAATGGAAAAGTGAAGACCGTGATTGAGAAATAGAATGTTTGTGAGAGCGAAATTTATTAAAATAAGTGATTAGATTGATAATAAATAAGGTAAAGTGAAATAATAATTGAAGTGAGACAACGTATGTGGTACTAAAATTTATTTCATTTTAGAGAAGGATTAAATGTATATTTTTGGAACGTTTAAAAAGGAAAAAGAAAGGTTTATAAAGGGCCGCAGAGAGTAGCCAACAAGGGTGGTGGTCAAGTAGAAAATAACAATTGCCTTGAAACTCCAAATTCAAGAATTTGAACCTCACTAGTGGCATGATTCTTTCCACATTTTCAGTTGTGTGAAAGTTGTCTTATTGGTCATGGTGTGGACATTTGTGATTTCTTCCCCTTGTACGTGGAAGGTCTTGATTAGCCCGGAAGTCAAAACGCGAATATTTCAAGTCGGGAGGGTTATCTTAGCGCGCAAAAATTGTCATTGGCATATGCTTGAAGATCACTGGATAGAGGAGTCGAATGCAGCATGTGCTTTAATTAGCTAGATTATAGGTACTAGATAATATTATACGAAAAAGTTATACCCATGTAACCTACTATTAAAAAACAACAACAAAGGGACGGCCGGAGTACAAAACTATGAACGATGATGGTGAGTTAGAGTTACAGTCAATAAACAACGAGCATGTAAAAGATTGTACAATGGTTATAGTAAATTAAATTTTATAATTACTGCAAACTACCTATAAGAAAATGATGTTCTCGAAACCACCTTTAAGTTTAAAACTTTCTCAAAATCACCTCTAAATTACGCATGTCTTTGCCAAAAACACAAAAAACTTAAATTTCGTCAAACGTGTGAAAAGGAGAAAAACTTAATTACTGCTAACCACGTCTAAGGGTGATTTATAAACAAGTTTTTGAAAAATTTTTGAAAAAGTTTTGAGTTAAGTTTTTAACAATTTTTTCATTCAT
>JAWWMW010000519.1:0-12387 GCA_035048345.1 Echeveria elegans
AAAGGTACGCTTCCGTTTACAGTTTTAAGCTTTTCTGTTAAATCTTATGAATTCAACAACGTATTCGGGATCGAATTATGACTAACATGAATCACATACGATCTATGTTTTGATAATAATAATAAGCATTACTAAACAATTTTATATTTTGTACTACAAAATTATAACCGGATATAATCCATTACATAAAAAAACTGTTCGGAGTTGGAGGTTTCAAATCACACTAGCAGACGCCTGCACATACATGTTTATTCGCGTATCGTGGGACTTGGCCCATTTTCACATGAATTTTGAAAGATGAATCAAAACACAAGTGAATCTAGGGTTATTTACAGAAAAGTATACATTTTTAGGTGGTTTTGACGGATACATTATATATATATATTTTAAAATTTTCGCGAAATCACTCAATTTATCTATCAATATTTATTAAAATGTAATACTAGAAAACTAACTCAGTGTCAATTAATCTGTCACTATTTATTAAAAAAAGTGCAAATTTTATACAGAGGGCCTCTTAAAGTGACTTATTCAGCGGGGGCGAATCCAGAAATTTGACTCATTGAGGGCACTATTAAAGCTATAGAAGAAAAAAAAATTATTACAACGGTTCTCTACGTGTTTTCATTTCATAAAGCGTTTCATTACATCTTCATTGGTTACCGTACAAAATACATCCTTTTCAATATAGCATATAAGACAGTCTCGTAAAAAATAATCCGACATATCGTTGCGCAAAGTAATCTTCAAAATTTTCATCGATGAGAAACATCTTTCAACAGTTGCAGTAGTTATGGGCAATGTTAAAACTAGCTTCAAGAGTCGAAATATCAATGGATATGCAAGATGTTTTCTCGTGTCCACCATTACTCTAGCCAGAGCCCCAAGATCCGTCAAATTTGCAAATCTTATATCATCTCGGACATTGTCAATATATAGACGAAGTTGATACTCCAGAGTCGTTCGAGCCTCAGAATCAAAATCATATGGATAAAGCTCGGTTAGTCTCATCAACTTAGAAGCATCAAAATCATGAAATGAATCAATCGGACTCAAGGAAGTCATACAATTAAGCAATTCAGAGTTTATCTCATTAAAACGATCGTTGAACTCTTGAAGCACTAAATCCATCACTGCGTAAAAACAACCTCCTCGAAGATGTTGTAAGTTAGTCATACTCGTCTTTTTCCTAGGCCTTTGCGGATCAACAAACTCATCCTCCATCTTTAACACTTGAATATCATACTTGTCACAAAACGATAATAGTTTTGACATAAGTCGGTCCCACTCATCATCTCTAACAGTCTGTAATTGTCACTTAGTGGACATTACCATTGACATAACATTTAAAATATCCTGATCTTTCCTTTGAAGAATCATCGATAAAGATTCAGTAAGCCCAAAGATTAGCAGCATCACTTGTAAAAAGAACGCAAAATCAAAAGAATGCATATACTTGAAAATTCCATTTGTTTGTTGCCTTTTAATGGAATCTGAACCTTCACTCTCAATATGTTCAAGGACTTCTAAGACTATTGGAAATAGGTCTACCAAACGCAAAAGCGTCTGATAGTGAGAGCCCCAACGTGAACTCCCAGGTCTTTGCAGAGACAATTCTTGATTCAGTCCACTTCCTGTTTTAATTTCAGGGTGCACGGTGATGTCTTTCAACTGTTTTTGTTTTTCTCGAATCATTTCTTTTCTTTTACAAGATGCTCCCACCACGTTCATTAAAAGAGACAACTTTTCAAAAAAATCTCCAACTTCAAAATGTTTCTTTGACATCGCCACAACGACTAACTGGAGCTGATGTGCAAAACAACGTACATAATAAGCAGAGGAATTTTCTTGCAGAATCAATGCTCTCAATCCGTTGTATTCACCCTTCATATTACTTGCTCCATCATAATCTTGTCCCCTGATGCTTTTCAAGCTCAACCCATATTCACTAAATAATGAATCAATGGCATCGTTGAGACACATTGACGACGTATCTTTCACGTGAATAACACTAATGAATCTCTCATTAACAATCCCAAACTTATCAACAAATCGTAAAATCACAACCATTTGCTCATTGTTAGAGACATCACTTGATTCATCCACAAGCAAAGCGAATACATCATCACCAATTTCTTCAATAATACGATGAATCGCCTCTTGAGCAAAGCAATTGACAATATCCTTTTGAATCAATGAAGATGGAATATGATTATTTACGGGAGCATTCTTTAACACAACATTGCTAACACTTTCATTTTGACTAGCTGTATACTTGATCAATTTCATAAAATTACCTTGATTGTTTTGACTCATCTGACTCATCATGTTCACGATAAAGGTAATCCCTGCTTTAATAGAAATCTCGACACATCAATAGAAGCATTTAGACGGATATGATGTTCATTCTTTGTGATTTCACTTTGTCTGTGAAGCGCAACGGTAATTGACTGAACTTGGTTCATCAGATCATCGCACCTCTTAAGTGCTTTATTGTGAAAGTTATTAATGTCTCCCACGTGTGAAGACAGTCTCTCTGTCTTATTCCAACTATTAAAGTCTTCTGTTACAAAAGCATCATTTCCTGCTTGGTTGTCGATAATGTCTCTAAACAAGTAGCAACACAAGTAGAATACTTTATCCTCTTTTATGTTGTACTCCAACCAATTTGGGTACCGATCAAACCAACCAGGTTGAAATTGTCTATCCCTTTTTCCAATCATTTTTTTTGAAAAGTTGTGACCGTGAGGTTGACAAGGCCCTCTCATCAAATATTTTCGTCGTATTTCATCTTGTTGATTGGGATGATACTCTGTAATTCTTTTTCTTTCGGCATGATCAGAAGGAAGTTCATCCAAATCAACATATCGTGGAATAGTGAAAATACCTTGTTGAGTAGAGTTTGATGGACTCGCGTTTGATACACCAGCTTCACTTTCAGAAGATGAACTTTTTCTTTTCAAATAGTAGTTCAACTTTCATTCTGAGATGATAAATAATTTAAATAAATTAACGTCAAAACATTACAATATAATTCAAAAACTATAGTAAATGTAAAAGATAGTATGCAAACTTACGTGACATTCTACTTCAATAGATAAGCTAGTATAGTATTCCACGACGAATTGACTAGATTTCAAAATTCAATCCCTTAATCAAAACATGAGACAATAATTTATTAATATCATAAATAATATTAATAGTAATCAAAAATATTTAACAAAAAGTGCATAAACTGTTAGTGTCATATTTCTTTTAAACTCATTGAATAAAAAAGTTAAAAACAAATCCAATGTTTAGTGCTTACCGCCTCACGCCTGCTGCGCCTCTTGAAGCCTTGCGCCTGACAACTCACTGCCGCGTGGACAAGTCTAGCTCCCAAACCTCTTCAGTCTTCAAGCTTCGGTCGGCGTCGGCGTTGGCGACAAATTCCCCAATTTTTTAGTTTATTTTACGTTTGACCTAATTGTGTAATAGAACTTTGTCACATACTCAGTGAGATTCAAAAATCTCCCGTTAAAAAGGAACTCGTTCACTTCCTATTAGCTTAATGTGATAAATGATTTCAATAACCGTTAATCTCATTACCCATTAAGATCCCACACGTTAGTTCCAATAGTATTAATGGGCTAAACAGAATTTTTTCTCATTATCCCATTACCCAATTGTATCCGCCCATTAACATCCCGCTCCCACCCGATTTGACACATCTACATTTAAGTAAGAAGTGAACTAGTTATATTATTGCACAATAAAAACGAAACACCGATGGTGAATAGCCTACTGGATATATCATTCAATAGCTTACAATATGCTCTTATGATAATAAATAATTAGTTCAACAAGTATCTCTTACTTTTCAGCTAGGCATTCTATAAAAGTTGAATACTTTCGCATAATTTCACTACCCATTTAACTGTAAAACTTGAGTGTTTGTAAAAAAGTACAACACAAGTTCAAACCATTTCTCTAGCAAGTTAGATACTTATCACGGACAAAATTGGGGTCTCACTGCATTTAGTCTCCTGATAGTTGCGTAAGTTCAAACCATTGGCGCATCAAGTCAGCGAGAGTTCTTGGGAGAGATTCTATGTCTTTTAGGACAATGTAGTAGGGGAATGGGAATGAATCAAGGTACTTGGTCATCTTCATCCCTCCAGGAGACGACATGTCATCTTTCTGGAATGATACTTCCTGGAACACAAACGCAAGAGTATATTTTGTCAGTGTTACCTACCTGACGAAGGAAAGGAAATTATATCAAGGTGAAGAAAGAGTGGAAATTTGTTCATACCATCAAGTCCATGATCGACTCTCCAGGGCTATCCAAAAGTAAAAATGCAATCAATCTTCTCCTGCTCATTGCATCTCTAACAATGCGTCTCAATTTAGCCTTTTCATGGAAACGACCATCTGCTATTATTAGGACGAGCTGCTGCAGCGGATTCTGTCCATTTGGAAGTCGTGCATTAGAAACTGCATTGTCCAACATGTTGTTCAAATACCTCAGTAGATCAACAACTGGTTCGTCCGCAATTGTGTTCTCCTGCTTGAAACTGAAACTAGAGACCATCTTTACGCCAGCCTCCCCACTGAAAGGCTGGTCGAAGTCATGCAGCAATTTAACATTTCCCTTTTTCCCAAAGCTCGCAACAGCCAGGTTACCTACTTCAAGTTGAGACATAGCACGACATACAGTCACAAGAGCCTCGATAGCAACATCCCCGCAGCTGCTTTCAGACATGCTGCGTGAATCATCTACCGCAATTACAACTTGATAATCACGTTTATTTGGTCTTGTCCTCCGCAACCATATTTTATCTTTTCGATACTGACTCGCAATGTAAGGAATCACCTGGTGTTTATCAAATACAAATCCCATAAAGCATGAGTTCATCTTGAAACTAATAGAATTCAAATAATTATATAAAACTTTATTTAATATATATACTTTTTATTTCAATATTAGAATCGGCATCTAACCTTTTTCATGTTGATTCGCTTCCCAGTCCTGTAATCACCCTGCAACTTACTAGCCATCGTGGGTTCCATCACAAGGCGTAGCTGTTCTGCCAATTCCTGCGATAATCTAGTGGTTCGTAGTTCATATTTTCTCCACTCTTTGCTCGCATCATCCTTACTATCATTTGGAATTATGTCAGAGTGGTTAGCTTTGTGAGGCTGTTCATCATCGCTCAAAGACAGTTCATTCAGCTTCCCTATTCCAATGCTCATGAACGACCTCTTAACACTGACTAGACTATCCGACAACCCCTTTCCCTCTACCTCGGAGTCATTAATATCACTGGGTTCCTCCACAACTTGCTCCTTTGGGTCTTTGTCAGATGGTAGATTTTGAATCGGTTCCTCCATTCTGTTCCTCGGAACAGATATGCTGTTCTGAACAGGGTTAGCCTCTGTGGTGTTCGGTTCATTTTCCATCTCCAAAACATTTTCATCGTGTGCAATTACTTCCTTGTCGGCCTTGTTTCCATTTATATTCTTGTTTACCTGATCAGATGTTGCCGCTCCAAGGGCCTGATCTGTACCTGTGTCAGATTCCGGCACATATCCATATTCATGGGGATTGTCTTCAACCATGTCATCAGGATTATCCTTTTCTCCTTCTTCAATATCTGTCGAAACTTTGACTCTTTCTTTCCATTCTTGTAGCGCATCCCCAATACTTCGGAACGGATTTGGCTGGGTTTTTTGAAATTTTGAGGCGCTCTGTTCAGGAGCTTGCGAATCTGACTTATCATTAGTGGGTCTACCTTTATCAGAAGCGTCAGCCATCATGATTTCGTTTTCAGACGCAGCACTTCCAGGCAAGCCTTCAGCAGAAATGGGATTGTTCTGAATATCACTGCTGTTGGACCAGTTGACTTCAGGTGCATAATTTGAACCAATTGCCTGCAAATCAACCTTCGGTTGCGGAGCGCTTCGCGTGTCTGACGCATCTTCACCATTCACGTCCACATCCATATTAGAATCGTCTTCAGTACCCTTTTCAGCATTATCCACCTCAGCCTTTTCATCTACTTGGTCCTGCTCGCCATCTTCCAAGGTCACATCCTTTTCATCTATGTTTTCTTCCACATCCTTGCCACTTTCACCTTCTTCGACGTTTTCAGCTTCATCAGTTCCATCTTCTGGGGGGTCCAAATCCATATTATCTTCACCCTCTTTACCATTTTCATCGACATCCAACCCTGTAGGCTCTGCAAACGCCTCATCCTTGTCCATGTTTGCATCTTCCATACCCTTAGTCTCCTCCAAATCTTCTCCATTCTCATCATCCTCCTTTCCATCATCACCCTCGGCAGGATCAAATTCCTTTGACGCATCATTTGGAAGGCTATCCTCTGTATCATCTTTCCCTCTAAGTTCGTTATCGTCTGTTTTCTGATCTTTCATGGACGACCCAGTTTCATATTTCTCATTGCTGTCAGGCTCTTCATCTTTGTTCTTATCCCAACTTTTTTCATCCACAACAGCACTCTCAGTTCCGGCATCTCCCATGGCCGAATCTAGTTGCTCATCTTGGTCATCGTCTTTGTCATCTTCTTCTTCGCCAGAATCTTCACTAACACTGTAGGTATCCGCGGCAAAATCCTCCTCCATTTCAATCCCCTTATCATTTTTGCCCGGATCTTCATTCGCACCATCTTGTTCTTCCTTCTGCTGTGATGACATATAGTAGTAATCTTTAGATATACCATCACTAATTTGAAATCATCGGCAAATGACAACTATGTATAACAGTATAAGTAATATCAAACAGTACCTCAAGTGTACCGAGCAATTGGTCTTCATCCGTCAGTTGCTCACTTACATCCTTTGCTCCGACACCCTCACCCATACCAGTTCCCGTGGCATCCTGGGATTTGTCATCAGTGCCATCCTCTTCTTTCTCAGAACTCCCAAATCCCTTTGAATAAAGAGATGCAAAAATCTCGGCGAGGAAAAGAGATAAAGCGCACACCTTGATTCAAATAAATGTCTCAGTGCCACAGACATTTTTATGCATAAAAGAGCTATTTACCTACTGTCATGGGAAGTGAAATAAATAATTCTTAAGAGATGAAGGATACAAATGTAATAGGTCAGAGACATACTGTGTTGTGTGTAGTTAAAAAATCTCGAAGAAGACCGTCACTGAATTTTAATATACTGTCCGTTAATTGCTCTAGTGTCCTTAACTTCCTTCCAAGCTCGAAAGTAAGAGAGGTGTTTTCGGTGTCGTGGTGTCTCACTAGCTCTCCCTGAAAAAGTGCATCGACTAATGAGAACATCAGCATATAACAACGCAAGAACTATTGTATGAGAAAACCAAGAAAGAGCTTACAGCGTATACAATTGTCTTGAGAACATT
The DNA here is from genome assembly GCA_035048345.1 of Echeveria elegans. Taxonomy (NCBI): domain Eukaryota; kingdom Viridiplantae; phylum Streptophyta; class Magnoliopsida; order Saxifragales; family Crassulaceae; genus Echeveria; species Echeveria elegans. The sequence continues at coordinate 7,376 of JAWWMW010000519.1, forward strand.
ATCACATAATCCTTCCAGTTGCAACTTGCTTGTGTATGAGTTGAAAAGAGCTGTCCAAGAAGGAATACTGCACAAAAAGTCCTCTGAAAGATGATCATCATTCTGAGAATAGCCGAGAGCCAAAGTTGTAACTGCAGCGAGTTCAACAGATTTCTTGAAAGATTCATGAAACTTGGAATGGAATTCAGAAGAATTTCCGGAATATGGTCCTTCTGCAGCAACTGAAATTTCGAGTCTTGTTTCCGTAGCCGATTGGAGTTGTTCTTGCATTGACTTTACCTCCTTAAATATGTCATCAAATTGAGATAACATGGTGTCCTGGATCGAAACTCTCTGCTCTAAATTCTCGCGGAATGCAAGGACCCTTTCCTCAAGCATCGCTAACGTCTTGAAATTTTTCATAACAACACTTTCTAAATCTTGCTTTGAAATGACGATTAAGAACTGCTGTGATCCGCCAACTGTAGTAATTCCCCTTTCCTCGTCAAGAAGAAAGTGGTTCAATGTTTCCTGTCGAATAAAATTTATGACAACCGAATAAGAACACGATATTAATTTGCAAAGCAAGAAAAGAAGAGCAGCTACCTTTGAATTTTGACAATCTGGAACAAGATTCTGAATGAACCTTTGAAGTCTACTCGTCCAGGGTTTGACACTTTGGCACTTATTTAAATGGATACTTTCAGTCAACTTCAGCAATGAATCCGCCTCATCCAACATGGTGCATACATGATCGAATATCCGCTGCACGAAGAAGTAACAAAATTATTCGATTTCAAATTTATTAACTATTCAAAGTCATCAATCTATGGCTCAACCCTACCTTTTGTTGCCACATGCAAAGTAATATTTTTTGTTGTTGTGGGACAAATGAGAAGGCCCAGTCACTCTCGCTATTGGGAGAAGAAATAATTAAGTTCCTCAAAATTGACAGAATTTTTTCCAGGTGTCTCATTTGCTCGGCAAATGAGTAGGCGGACGCCCTTTGCTCCTGTTGGGTTAAAATTAAGTGATCGAGATATGACACCGTTCTCTTAACCTGCACGAGACGTAAAACAACTTCATTACATTTGCAGACTAGGCAGTGAACAAATAACGGTGTAATCAAGAACTATTTTGACATGTAAATGAGAACAAATAAATGAACCGACCTGCTCCAGATTAAAATCGGTATGAAAGCTTAAGCGGATTTGCCTCAGAAGTTCCACCGAAGCCAAACTCTTGAAATGGTATTGGTTGGCGATTTTCCACTCATCCACTAAATTGGGCGCAAGCAGGACTTTCACTTTGTCAGAAGAGGCATTGTTAGAAAGCTTGTCATCTTTATTCATCAGTAAATGGTTTGTGTCATATGACGGCTGGAGGAACCACTGACTACAAGCAATTGATTTGTGTTTATCCTGCAATGTCAATAATGTAATATATATGATTAAAATAAAACACGGACACAAATGGAAGAATATTCCAGAATTTGAATCTAGACGGCACGAGGAGCTTTACCTCAGTGTACGCTGATTTGTGTCTTGACAGTCCACAACTTTCTAGAAGCTTCAGAAATTCAGACAATGCTCTCCTTTTGCCTAAGCTCGTATGCATATCATTCCATAACTCATTGCATCCTTTAGCAGTGCTGAAAAGGTTTTTCAAAATGGACCAGACACTATTAAATTCTTTGGGATACACCACATTCCCAGCTTGAGATTTTAATCCTCCCTCAACAACGGTTGCGAAATCTACAAGCACGATAAGATAGCACACCAGTCACATTTACACAGTAAAACATTTCATGAACAATATTAACTTTTTTAGTCTGCTCGATAAATATTTGAATGAGATTATACCAGATATTATGTTTTTACAGCAAGAAAGCGCATTTTCTCTCCATGCCTCAAACCACAGCCACCTTGACACATCGAATGACATTTATCAAAGAATTTCGATAGGTGTTAAATATTATGGATATTATGACAATCTGAAATATTGACCTGCTCTCGTCAAACTCATTGAGGTTCAATGGAGTGTCTATCACACTGTTACTTTTGCTAGGAGCATCTGTAAGCGGATTAGGTACACGAGATGACTGAGTATTTATTCCTCGTCGCATTTCTTCTTGCTTAAGAATGACCATTACAGGCTGCTGAAGAACGTCCTGGAAACAGAAATGCAGCATAAGAGTCAATATTTGCACTGATTTACCACTCAGAAGCAAAATATACGATCATAGTGGCATTTCCTCAACGTAAGCGCAATGATATTTATTATAAACAAGCAGTGCACTCAGTCAGAACTTTGAGTCATATTGAAGACTTTCGAATAGGCTTACAGTGTATTTCTGAATAAGCTTCTTCAGCTTTTGGCGAACTCGTTTTGTGTTTGCCATGTTAAGGTAACTCTCAGGATGCTCCCATTTGCATAGCTTCAAAAGCTCATCCAATTCCTTTTGAACAGTTTCCTTGTGGGTGTTGACATGCTCCGAAATTACAGGCAGGAATTGCATATAGTACCCCAACACATGGTACAAGATCTTCAGATTTTCCACCTCATGCGGACTTGAATACAATTGAAGGAGCAACCCTTGACTTATCTGGACATGAAAGGCAAGGAGAAGATGGAGACGCCTTTTGAACTCTCCTATGCTTGACATGTGAACAAACTCCTCTAAGCTTTCAATGGTAGATTTTACATATTCATCAATGTCGCATGCATCCCTCAGTCGAAGCAGACTATATAGCGGAAACCACAGCTTGGCGGCATTGGCATCACATTCAAGTTGGACTTCATCAATTAGAGAAGACCATGATTCAAACTCCATCTTTTTCCATGAAGACGCCAGATCGGTGATTCTTTTAATGTGATCAGCAAATGGGAATTTGGAACCGTTTTCCTGTACAAGCTGGATTCTGTTTAGCAAAAATTGTAAACCTGAAAGAGCCTTCTCCAGAGGGGTCTTTCGAGGTAATGACAAAAGAATTTGTGTTACTTCCTGAAGCTTCTGGAGCCCAGGGTGATCTTCCCATTCTTTGCAAAGACTAAAAATGTGCTGTTGAAGAGCTGTCACTACCTCCACCATCATGGCAACTGCTGAGGTATTGGGATCCTTGTAAAAATTGTATCCTTTAAGAGATACCTCGACAGTTTGGTTCAGATCTAAAGAAAGGCGAAGTAAGTGTTCTGGTGCAAGTTTCGCATCCAACAAGGAAGAAGAAAGACCACCCAACCCATCAACTATTCCTACTCCCAGTGAGTAAGAGTCGATAAAGGATTGCAAGTTTTCTGATTCTGGCACAGTGAATGCCCCGGAATGTCGGCCTAGATCAGCCGATCCAAACAACAGATCATGACTTTTGACGAGTTTCAGTAGAATAGAGTCTGGAATCAATTCCCAACTCTCCGCTGGTGAATCACATTCCACTTTAGCTTCCTTCATTTCACCGACCTCATCTTGGGAGATAAAATCTTGCCATTCTTGAAAGGTTTCACTCGAAGAAAACATGTTTAGAACGGATTCGTCAAATTCAACAATAGTCTCAGTCTTGAGGGCACGAGGCCTGAATTTGAATGCTTGTGATTCAATCGCTTCTTTGACTTTGGCGTCTTCTTTCACCTTCATCCAACAATTTGCAAACCACTCAAATATGAAGTTCAGTTCTTCGAATGATGCTTTGTCCAACACGCGCATGCTCGCAACCGACAGTGTGATACGAATGATAGCATCTTGATGGACGGCTGCTTGTAGTAGCAAATTCGGCATCTTTTCAGCTGACTCGACGTCCTTTGTGCTTCTGGCCATTTTTTCCAACAAAGACCTTCGTCTTCTCCGATCAATTGTATGGAGATCAACACAATACTGAAAATAATTTGTATCCCCGCTAACTGTAGTTACGGAGCAAGATTTGAATTCAGATGCTCTTGGATATCTAATAAACGAGTACACCATTTCCTCAACTGCATCCATATTCCTCTGCCCTGCGTTTTTCAGTAGAGTTGTCTGTTTGACACCAGACTGAACCAGTGATACACCGAGTTTCATTTCGTATACTGCTACTTGGATTGGTTTGATTATGTCCGCGTAAGCAGAGTACTCATTTGACAACCGATCAATAAAGGATGTGGCAGTTTCCTGAGAATCATAGAGCAATCACGTTTGCAAGTTTTATGGGTAGGCTAATAATAAGGAATAGGTGAATAGTGGTAAAATTAATTCTGGACGTGATAATTAAACTTCAAAACAGATACCTGCCAGTTATGGACTTTATCCATATCTAGATATTCAGGGTTGCTAATGAAAGACATGGAAGCCTTGATGCGGCCAAGAAACTCCATGCACTCCTCTTTCAACTTTTTGAACTTCTTTGGATCAGACCGGAAAACGATCTAGATGCATTTACATAAAGGACAGCTTAGATGATTGCATAGGAGTCTAAACATGACTAGATATGGTTAGTAAGGAAATGAGAACCCACCTTTTTCTTTACTATCTCCTGTTCAGCTTGAAGATTTTCAAGCATAGACGCTTTGTTTCGATCTGTTTCTCGAGACATGAATAATCCAGCTAAATAATTGCACTCCTCGCGGACCTGCAATAAGCAGATCAGGAAATTTTCTCAGTCAAGAAACTAACCCAAAATGCCTTTTTAACCTGTTAAGATTTTTAACAAAAGAGACCATCCCAAATCCTATATAAAAATCTAATTCATAGAGAGAGAGAACGAATATAAAATAAGTACAATGACGGAGATTTATATAAATCACCTTAATTTCAAGTTCAAGAGAGCGAGTCCTCTCTAATAGGTGTGAATATTTGTAACCATATTTCAAAACAGGATCTCTAGAGCCTTTACTAAACAACAGATGAAAACGTAGCCCCCCAATATGCATCCAAGCACAGCCAAGATTGTGAAGGTAACCTGCAGAAAAATAAGATTATATCTCTAGTACTTTGCATCATGTGCGGAAAATTTGACAAAATTCAATTAAATAAATACGCTACCACCTTAAAATTAATCACCCAA